>CABHPP010143430.1:0-18110 GCA_902168425.1 Peromyscus attwateri
ATGATCTGCCCCAGTTGAGAAGGAAAGTCCGCTGAAATTAATGAGGACTCTGAATAACAGCATTTTAAAGCTGAGTTTAGTAGCTCTCAGCCTCGGTTCCTGGGAGCAGTGTGAACATTCACGTTCAGTGATAGCTGATGTTGAGAAATGGCCCATAGGATTAGAATAGAGACCCCTTTAAGTCCTTTACCAGGAAGCAATTGTTGACGGTGAGCATATACTGTTCATTTTTTATTTCTATCACTCTTGAGTTTACCAGACTCCGCACAATCCACTAGTATTAGTTTGAGATCTTCCCAATAGAGACATTTTTTTCCTTCCAAAGTCTCCAGAAATTCCATGAGTGAAAAATTTAAACTTTAAAAATAACAATAAATTAAAATACTGGGGGGGGTGCTTTTTGAGACAGGGTTTCATATAGTCCATTCTAAACTTAACCCATGTAGCTGAGGCTGGCCTAGAACTACTGATATTCCTGCCTCTTTCCTCCTAAGTGCTATAATTATAGGCATGCACTTCTATGTCCAGCCTAAAATCTTAAAAATAATAAAGCCAGTTCTGTTATCCTGTTTATATCACTTTATTGAAAGCAGTAACAATGTACTATTTCTAACAAACTATTCTTTAAAAAGAAAAATCCTTTCTTATTCACTCCTGATTTGTTCTTGGTTTCCTTTTAAAAAGAACATAGTAGTTGAGGGAGTCAGTGGCCAGCTCTCTGGTTCAATAACTCTGTCCCTCTCTCCGCCCCACTTCTTACCATGTCCTGCCATATTCTAGCCCATATATCTGCCAGGAAAATTCACCAAGAGAAACACACATGGCAGATATTAACAATAATTAAATCTAGGTAAGGATATTTGGGTGTTCATGACACTATTTTCTCTATATAATTTTCACAGTAAATTAAAGCAAGAAAAGAAAAACTCACCAACTTTGGGGTCTCTCTATGTAGCTCTGGCTGTCCTGGAACTATCTCTAAGTAGACCAAGCTGGCTTCAAACTTACAGAGATCACCCGTGTCTGCCTCCCAAATTCCGAGATTAAAGGCATGGAGCACCATTCAGGGCCCTCACCAACCTTGAAGAAGCCATCCTAAGAGACCAGTCTAGGCAGAGTCTCAGTTATAATGCAACCCTTGTCTTCCCAGGGTTGCCCAGCCCCGCACTGGAGAAGGTGTTAGCAACAGCCGCAGGAAGGCAGTGGGAGAGGAGAGAGTCACACCATACAACAGAAGACCGTTCTCCACTCACAGGGACAGTGACAATGCTAATGACAGACAGAGGAGGGTACATTGGGGGTGGGGGTGGGGAGTGGGTGCATGGTTCAGTGGTAAAGCATTTTCTTAGACTGTGTGGGACCCTGGGTCCCATCCCCATTACTGCCAAAGAGAAGCAATGGCTGGAGAACATTATTTCTCATACACATTCTTCTTTTGCCCTCACAACAGTCTTGTGGGAAAGACAATGTTCTCATTTTATAGATGAGGACGTCAAAAGTCTATGGTACTAGCCACCAACACTAACTGTCAGTTCCGACTTTCTTACTAGGCAGAGAGACTCTGTTCCAGGTGCCAGCATGTATCCATTAATTGTACCTGTCCAACAACTCTGAGTGATGTAGATAATGGCCAAGGGTACAGAAGTAGTAAGTGGTGGACTAGATTATGAACCCAGGAAGTCTACCCAGGACCTGAATAGCCACATCTATCCATCCTCACATATAATGTGGCACATTAGCTTCCAAGAGAAGACAATTGGCTCCCTCCAGGGTGCATTCAGTAGGAGAACAGGTCTGTGTGTCTTCATGGTATCTCTTTTTTTTGGGGGGGGGGTGTTTTTTTGTTTGTTTGTTTTGTTTTTGTTTTTGGAGACAGGATTTCCCTGTATAGCCCTGGCTGTCCTGGAACTCAAGTTTGTAGACCAGGCTGGCCCTAAACCCACAGAGATCTGCCTGCCTCTGCCTCCAGAGTGCTGGAATTAAAGGTGTGCACAACCCTACCTGGCTTGCACAGTCTCTTCTAACGTTTGAATTTCAAAATTTACTTAAGACTTAAGCGATATTTTATCTAACATTCAGATCTCGGAATTTTCTCATAAAATCAGATGTCTGGGCAACTCGGAGTCAGTATCCCACAAAGTGTATGTGGCTTTTGTTCTGTAAAAAGCTTCTCTAGTCACGCTTGTTAAAAACTTTAAGGAGGGTCTTATTCAAGAAAGGACAATGTAGTGAGGTTTCTACAGTAGAAAGATTAAATGTAAGAAAGAGAAGTGGGAATTTGCAGCCAAGGAGTGGGGTCAGTTGATGAAAAGTTAACAAGAAGAGACTTGGTGGGGGATGCATATGATTCCTACTGAAAGCAGTAGGCATATGATTCCTAACAAGGCTGGGAAATGAGGAATTTGATTAGATAATCAGGATAGCAAGGGTAGGGGTTAATTTATTTATTTGTGAAATACAACAGGTTTATTGAGAACTATAGGGAGTAACAATAAAAGTTCCATGTGCAACTTAAAAAAAAAAGGTAAAGTCTTATTCTGTAGTCCAGGCTAGCCTAGACCTTACAATATAGCCCAGTCTGACCTCAAATGCACAGCAATCCTCTTGTCTCAGTCTCTGAAAAACTGGGAGCCACTCTTCCCAGCAAGGGAACTTCTAATAAATGGACTCTGCACTATTCTTAGTAAAACAGATAATCAGACCAAGGACAGAACCCACCATTAGGGCCTTGGTACCAAGAAGGCTCACATGAGCGTGACGTGGTTTTGGTCAGGCAGTCTTTGTTAGTACCGACGTAGACTTTAACAAGGCATGCTCTCTCCACTGTCAGCCTCCACCGTTCTGTCTGCAACAGCTCCATGACCCCATAGATACCTCAGCCACAGTGCTTGGAAAGCTACAATTCCAAAGGAGCAGCATGCAACTGCCTTGCTACCATCCATATACCACCAGAGTTACGTCACTCAGCCTACTTCATCCAGCCATCCATCATCCATCTTCTCATCCTTCCTGCCCATGCACCCCTCCCTCCCTTAGCAGTCTTCCAAATGCACAGCCCCGCCTTCACGTCTTAGGGAAGGGCAGCGTCCAAGACAGGAGAATCTGTTGAAGAGAGGGACTAACAGATCTAGAGATCAAACTACATCACCTCAGAATTCACCTGTTGAAACACTAACGTCATGTGTGGCTTTATTTGGAGTTTCCATCTTTAAAAGGAGATAAATAAGCTAGGAGTGTGGCCTCAGCACTTTGAGAGGCTGAGGCAGGAGGATTGCCACAAGTTTGATAGCTGGGTGGGCCATATAGTGTGAGGCTTGCCAGGGATGGTGAGATCATGCCTCAAATAACAAAACAAAACAACCCCCAAATAAATGAATGAAACATTTAAAGGAGGGAGATAAGAAGGTAAATGGGTCAGAAGGGCATGGTTCTAATCTAACAGGACCAGTGCTTTTTTAAATGGAGGAGACAATGGGAACTCACGGACAGCGGAGTCATCTGAAGACACTAAGAGAAGGAATGTATCTGCAAACTAAGGTTAAAGGCCTCAGGAGATGCCTTCATCTGTCTGCAAACCATGGTCACAGGCTTCAGGAGACCCCCACCATCTTGGAATGCCAGTCCCAAGAGTTCTGAGAAAGTTCATCTCTGATGTTTAAACCACACAGTCTGTGGTACTTGCCCAGGCTAGCCTGAATAAACTACAGCAGGGAGCAACCGTTCATGTGCTCTCAGTCCGTGTGTGTGTGTGTGTGTGTGTGTGTGTGTGTGTGTGTGTATGTGTGTGTGTGTGTGTGTGTGTGTGTGTGTGTGTCTTTCCCTCCGTCCCTCCCTCCCTCTCTCACTTTCCCCTTTCTCTGTGTAAGCAATTCCCCAATGCACGAGGTTATCTGCATTAGCTACTAAGAGAAATGGTCAGTTGTGCCAGTTTGGGCTGAGGATGGCGGAAAGGCTGAGATGCCAAACATGCACTCGGACCCTCTCACTAAACCCTGTGTGCCAATGGGGCGACGTGGCTTAAAGTTCCCAGCATAAGGAGCCTATGGAGCATGGAAGATACAAAGCCCAAAGTATCGAAGGAATACTCAGAGCTACGGGTCTCCTGAGCTGGATGATTGGGCTGAACAGATCGTTTTTAATCCAGAGATTCAGAGTCTAGCTTAAACAGTGACGGTCAGGATAATTGCTGCACCACGTCATTTCCTGTCCCACCTTCCTGTGGGTCTTACCAGGTGTTCTACTTAGGCTCATGCTATCAATACAAAGATAGGTGGTTGCTGATTAACCCCGGAGGGCCTAGAGGACTGAGAGGAAGCCAAGCTGGCTTCTGCCTTGTCTCCACATCAACCTCCCAACTGTCAGATTGGAAATGACCGTGGAGTTTGGATGGTGGTGCATCTCTGGCATGAGAGGCTGGACAAAGCCCAGACGGGATCTTGGGTCCCAGAGGACAGCCAATGGCAATAGACATCAACCCCAGACTCTACATGGAACAAGCAGGGATCTGGACGTGGTCCAGAGGTTCTGGTTCTATAGTCCCAGAGCAGCAGCTTTTGAACCGCAGCTAGTTACCTTGGCTGGCATCGTACTCCGAGAGGAGAATGCTGCAGTTTTAGTGGGTAGATGAAAGTGTCAGTCTCATGAAGAGTTGACTGATGCCCAGTGCTGACATACCCACGGCCCAGGGCAGGGCTCGGTTAGGTTGACTTCTATTTCCTAACTCCATGGCCACACCGCAAGTATATGGAAATACTAGAATTTGAAGGCCGACTGCAGTGGACTTTCGGCCATCCGCTGAGGTCCAAAAGATAATCCTGTCTAGCTTAGACTAAATGGGAAAACTGAGGATTTGCAGTTCAACTTTCCCCCTAGTCCTTGGCTCTCTGAATTCACACAGAGAACAGTTGGTAACAGTTGAAAGAGGTACACACATGACTAGTCTTCCAAAATCATGAAGATGTGTGAATAACTTCAAAGAGTTTTGGGCATTTTGGAAGAACACAAATGGCAAAAACTTTATCTAAAAACGAGTCCTTCAGTTGTGTTCCAGACTTCAGTCAGAAAGCAAATTGTTTGGGTGATTTTAGTGAAGAACCTGGTACCAGGTATCTGGGAGATGAATAGAGACAAGGATATCCCCCATTTGCTCGGTCAGGGCTCCTGAGTGGAAGCTTCTCTTTTGCTTGTGATTTTGGGGAGTTGGAAATCACTCTAAGGACTGGGAGGGGAAAGGTACGGGGCCTCAGGAGGGAAACAGGGTTTTCTTCAGTAGAAAGGGTTTTATTTTCATCTCCATTTCCTTGTATTCTTATATAACTTATATTAATAGGGTCCATGTTAACATGGACGTCTGGGGTTGGGAGACGGAGGAAGGAGAAAATTTTTGGGCGGTGACAGGGTGTAAGGGACAAGTCTACAGGGAAAGAAGGGGAGGAAGAAGTGAATGAGAGAAGACATAGTGTAACATGAATCTTAAAAGGTCTTATAATAAAAAACCCAGAGCGATATTGGAGTGAAAGCTGAAAGACCAGAGAAGCAGAGCAAGCCAGCCACAAGTTCTTACCTCTACCAAATCCTCAGTCTAAAGAGAGCAAGTTCCCGTTTCCTCACGCCTTATATAGCTTTCTGTGTCCTGCCATATTACTTACTTCCTGGGAGTAAAGGCATGTGTGCTTCCCAAGCAAAGGCATGAGATCTCAAGTGCTGGGATTAAAGGTGTGTGCCACCACTGCCTGGCTGTTTCTCTCATATAGCCCAGTGTGGCCTTGAACTCACAGAGATCCAGACGGATCTCTGTCTCCCGAGTGATAGGATTAAGGGTGTGTGTCACCACTGTCTGGCCTCTATGTCTAATCTAGTGGCCGGCTCTGTCCTCTGATCCTCAAGGCAAGCTTTATTGGGGTATACAGTGTATCACCACAGGGTAGCCCTGCAGAATCCCCTTAAAGGATAGAGGATGGACTAGAGTTCATCACTGCCTTGGCCCCTCTCAACCCCTCTGATGGGAGCAGCCTTGCTCACCCCTTCAGCTGCACAGGCAGTCATGTTTTCAATTAACTTCTCCAGCCACAACTGAGGCTAGCTAGTGGCCAGTGGTGCTGAGAGGCAGTAAGAGGAGCCTGGGCAATCAAGTTCTTTCTTAGGAATGTTAACCAAAGGTGGGGGGGGGGGGACGTAGCTGAAAGGTTGAAGTACAGCAACCACATGTAAACTGAAGTCCCAGGGAAGCAGAACTACAGGCTGCAGGACACCCAGGCAGGACAGTGACTTGTCGGGATGCCTCCAATCCCAAAGGGGTCACTCGTATCCTTAACAACACTTTTTACCTGAGGGAATTTATACTTGTTTTCCGAATGAAAAGAGCCCATCTTATCTCACCAAGTGTATGCGGTCTAAGGAGGCAGGTTGCTTGGAGAAGAATGCATATTTGGCTGGCTGTCTTAAGCACAGCCGACACTGTAGCTCACTTGGAAGCTGTTTGTGTCCTGGAAACGAGGCTTTCTCTAGGAACAGGTTAGGGCCTAATTTCTCCCTTCGTTCTTGGGATGTCAGAGTAAGCTAAAACCACGCTTAGGTCCTGAAGAAAGGAAGTCTTGGCATCTACAAAAAAATGGTTGGGTCCTAAGAAGTCTTGCTTAAGTTACTAGGCTCCAGATCCGTGACTCTGGGGTGGGGTGGAGGGAAGCCCTGAAACCATCTCTTTACCCAAAGGAAGCAAAGGGGTGTGGTAACTGTGTGGGCTCATCATTTCTCGTCTCTGATTTCAGGGCCCAGGAAGGCTGAACTGGATGGAAAACTAAGGACAGCTCTTGTCAATACAAGGCCTCATCTATTACATCCGCAGCCTCTTGGAAATGTCCCCCAGCAAGGCTGCCATCGGCACTTGACTGAAAACACATGGTCGGAATCCACTCAGAGCAGGGATTCATTATTGGGAATAATAAGGGAAAGTTTTTATCCCCCCCCCCCCCCCCGGCAGGGAGAGCTGCTTTCTGGAAGTCACAGGGCTCAGAGGGGATCTGAATCATGTCTGGTAAGAAGGGAGGAATGGAGGCCTTCCAGAAGCCTTTTCACACGAAGTGAGATTGTCTGGGGCAGCTCGAAGTTAGCTGTTTTATCTTCAGAGTATCAGGCAGAGCAGGCCATGACTCCTTTTAACTCATTCTTCTTTCCCAGAGCTATTAGTAGCTACAAACATGGAGAGAAAAATACTGAGTTAATTGGTCCTCTTTGGTTATGTCTCTTTTTCCAAAGAGGTCTCCCTCCCTCAGCTCTGCTCCCCAGAGATCGTTGATATATGCCACTCATCCAAGGGGAGGGTCTACACAGAGTGACTTTGAGAGGAAACCCTTGTCAGTATAGTAAAGCAGATGTTTGCGCCATCACTAGTATGGCGTTTGTAACAAGAATCTTAACAGTTCTTATTAATAAAATCAAACCTCAGCCAGGTATTGGGGTGAACACTGGAAGGTCAGAGAGACAGAATAAGCCACAGCTATCTCACCTTGCCGGATCCTCAGCTGGTCTTGCTTCCTCAGACTGGAAGCCTCTGAGTCCTCATATCCGAATGACTCTCAGCTGAACTGCTGCTAGAAGCCTGAATGCTTAACCAGGCCAATGCTTCTCCAGGGCAAATGCCTCTCCAGGGCAAATGCCTCTAGTTTCTGGTCCTCACACCTTATATACCTTTCTGCTTTCTACCACCACTCCCTGGGATTAAAGGCGTGCTTTCTGGGATTAAAGGCTGGTTTACTGGGATTAAAGGTGTGTGTCACCACGCCTGGCCGTTTCCAATGTGGCCTTGAACTCACAGAGATCCAGAGGGATTTCTGTCTCTGGAATGCTAGGATCAAAGGCGTATGCTACCACTGCCTATTCTCATGTTTAATATTGTGGCTGTTCTGTCTCTGACCCCAGATAAGTTTATTAAGGTACACAATATTTTGGGGAACACAATACCACCACAGGCGTTCTCTTGGGGAAGTTTGTCCGAGTGCTCCCTTCGGGGGAGGCTGCTTGAGTGTGAAGTCTGGGAAAAGTGGGTGGTGTGTGTCATTTCTTGGGGGGAGAACATAATGGTCAGTGCTTGGTTTTCTTTGTGTGTGCGCCCTTGGAGGCTAGAGAGATTGGGGGGATTCTCTGGAGCTGGAGTTACAGGTGAGTATGAGCTGCCTGCTGTGGGTCCTGGGATCTGAATTTGCATCCCTTTGGGAGAGCTGCAAGTGCTCTTAGTCACTAAGCCATCTTCTAGGCCTCCTGATCACCTTTTCAATCCCCATCCCCCACCAAAATGGCAATGTGGACAGGCACGTTGACAATGAAGTGCAACATGGAGTCACCACAGGGATGGGAGCATGTCTGGAGTCTCTCAGGCTCACACAGACTTTAAGTCACTGGTATTTGAGCAGCAAAATCAAATCTCTCATGATTTATACTTGGTGACTTTCTTTCCTCCCAGGTCTGTATGGGGTGATAGAAAATATATGTTCCATCTGATCTCTGTCTTCGGCAGAATTCAGAGATGCAGGCATTGCGTTTTTTCTCACTCTTGGTATATTCAGCTGAGAATTACGATGGGTCCTTCCTTCCTCTGCAAAGAGACCTCCAGTGTTGAAGTGTGAACTCTTCAGAGGAGTGGTCCTTCCATAGCTGTGGGACCAAAGTGATGCCCACAAGACTGAAACCAAAGGCGCAATGATGGCACGCCCAGGTGGTGCTAATACCCAAGATCAGTCATCAGAATCAGATGCTCCGTCCTTGCTTCTTCCCCATCCTTATCCTCTGTTTCTAGAATTATCCTTGAGCAATCTGAGGTTCCAACAGACAAACTTTTGCAATCCTGACTAAGGCAACTTTGCTTTGCTCACAGCACACAGATTAAAAGACAGTGTGCACAGTGTGCAGCATTTCTGGGTCAATCTAGAGTTCTGAATCTTCCCCAGGACTGAAGTACCTCAATAGGACATATAAAAGTACCCCTGCCCACAGAGAGGTATCTATACAGAAAAGAAGGACATCATCAATAAAAGTAACACTAATACGAGATGTCCTGCTAGTGCATCCTGGGTAGCACCAGCCTGGCATGTCCTCAGCTCTGCCTTCTCTCCTGTGTGTCTTTCCTGCATGTGTCTCCTAGTATTTGAACAGTGATGGGCATGAAGAAGGCAATGGAGACACTTCCTCAGCCCCAGGCCCAGGCTTGTGCAGCCACTACTCAGAGCACAGGATCCAACCTCACTGTTTCTTCTGTAATTATGTGGAAAACTATTTCTAAAGAATTGTATGTATAGTGTTGTGCCAAATACTTTAGTGACCTGGGCAGGAATAAGAGGCTGTAGTAGCTGTGAACAGAAATACCACATGGGCAAAGGGCTTGGGTTCAAATCCCCACCCAATCTTTCCATCAAGAGGTTGACCTCTCTTGCCTCTGCCCCCTCCCCCGTTAGTACAGAAGGAACACACTGTGACAACCCACTTCACCAGACTGCAGAAGGGACCACTGCGACTGAGTGTGGGAAGTGTGTCACACACCACGTACTGCTTGGTGTGAGCTGTCACAGTGCCCAGGCTTGTCCCAGCAACATGTGGCAGAAGGGCCGGGGGATGCTCAGAGCAGGAGAGGAATGTTGTCAACTCCTGAGTATGGAGTTCTCAGAGTCTTTTGGGGTCAAAACCAACCAACCAACCAACCAACCAACCAACCAACCAACCAACCAACCAACTAAAGGAGTCCATAGGAGTCCCCAGGATGAAGTCACTTGGTCAGTTGTTCACATTTGGGTCAGGGGTATGGCTTCTTTTGTAACATCTTCTCAGGCACTGTTGAGTGATCCATTGGAATGTATGGAGTGCTTCACTTTTTTCTTTTAATTCAGTCAAAGCGGAGAGTGACCCAAGTAAAAGCGGCAGAGAATAACAGTTTTCCTAAAATGCACAGGATGCTATCTTTTCCTCACTTGTTACAACGTTCATGGCTGACTCTCTTCTAAAAAAGCACAGCTCGACACAAGAAAGGTTTAGACATTTCCTTACCCTTTTCTTCTTTCAAACCAAGATATTTATTAGGTGATGCAGAACCCAAAACAATATATATGAATGTGTTTGTGTATGTGTGTGAATGTGTGTGTGTGTGTGTGTGTGTGTGTCTGTGTGTCTATCTGTATGTGGTGTGTGTGTGTGTGTGTGTGTGTGGGTGTGTGTGTATGTATGTATGTATGTCTATGTGTCTATCTGTATGTGTGTGGGGTGTGTGTGTGTGTGTGTGTGTGTGTGTGTGTGTGTGTAAACATTGGAGGAAATGTGTCCCCAAAAGAGAGACAAAAAATGCAGCTCTTGCCAGACCCAAGAGCACCCCCAAAGAAGGGCAAAGGAAGGAAGGAAGAAGGGAAGACAGAGAGACCCTCCTGAGAGTTCCCATCACTAGGCCATGTTCTTGTGGCTCTCCAGCCTGAAGACGGCTGCCCGCAAATGCAAAACTGATTTACTTGGGTACCCTGATAAGTGGAAGTGGAGCCAAGTACTGTGGACTCGAAAAGGTGAGTAAGGAGACGGGAAGAGAGGTGTTGCTGGGAAGGAAGGGGCCATCATGAATAGGTAGCTCCAGCTAGCTTTGGCCAGAAAGTCAGTCCAAACACATGCTGTTGCCCTGCTAATACCAATTTGGGGAATCATGAGAAGAGATCTCTACCTCCTTCTCAACCAGGCATTACAGGTAGATCTGGGAGAGCCAGCCCCGAGCAGAATTCTTATGCAGCTGGCTTTTCGTCACAGTTGTCCAAGGATCTTCCCTACAGGCTGGAGTAAAGTGTCTCGGCCTCCCTGTGCTGGGCACCGGAAACTGGAGGCAAGAAACACGGGTACTTTTTCTTTCCCCATGGCAAGACCTCCATGGCAAAAGACAGATGAACGAGAAAAGCATACACATTTATCTAATGTGTTCTATATGACACGGAGACCCAAAGAAACAGGAAAACATGTGGATTTTTGTTCTTTTTAAAGAGAGTGGGCAGAAGTCTGGAGGAGAAGCAGGTGTGATCTAATGTAGGCTAGGGGGCAGATACAGCTGGCCGGCTGAGTCATAGTCTTCTCTTCACTGAGTGCCTTTGAGAGATAAGAGCATTCCTTTCCTCCGGGCCCAGGGAGGGCCCCTCTGGGAGGACTTCTTTACGACTGATTTTAGGGGAGAGCTGGCTAGGTTTTACGACCTGTTCAGGGGAACAGGGGAAAGGGAGAGAGAGAGAGGGGAAGCCATCAATCTTCCTCCTGCTGTTTCCTTACACACGGGGCTAGTGCCCACTAAACTTCATCACATCTCAAATACTCCTTTTGTTGTCTTAAGTTAGCCAATTTGTGTCATAAGAATGTACGAGAAACTTACATTTAATCAGCTTGGTTTGCATAAGCATTCTATGGAAAACCACAAGTTCTCAAAATGCCCCTCACTGAGAGGAAGCACACGGCTTCAGACTGGAGCGGCTGCCTGGGCAGCTTCTTCCAGACCTACACAAATCCTCCTGACTCCCTCATGTCCCGCACGCCTGCTGGCTCCTCAGGAACACGATTCTAGCCCAGCAAGATGTCCTTCCTTGTCCCCTGCAGCATGGGGCCTCACCGTTATCTACCAGGAGACTTCATTCTGTTTTGTAGTATAGTTATTAGAATGAGTTTTCTCATGATTCGTTTAGTGAGGGGGGCATATGCTCTATCGCTTTATATTGGTCTGTACTCAATAATTACGAAGTCGTTAGCAGAGCCATTCTCCCCTCCCCTCCCCTTCCTTTTTGCATAGCACTCTATTGGGTACCAACAGGAGGCAGGGAATGAGGTATAATGCTTATTCTACCTCCTATGACTACAAACTCTGAAGGGGGAGCAGGCAGTGATTCTAAAGCTCTGGCTCACCGATAATTTTGATGATAGGTTGCCAGGGGTTGGAAAGATTGTTGTTAAAAAATAACTTTATAGTTGGGCATGGTGGTGTGTGTCTTGAATCCCAGTAATTAGGAAGTAGAGTTCAAGACTAGTCTGGTCTGTATAGCAAGTTCCAGGCCAGCCAGGGCTGCACAGTGAGACCATGCCTCAATAAAAATAAAACAACTTTACAATTATTCTTTCTTTCTTTCTCCTTCCTCTTCCTCTCCTGTTCTTTGGTGTGTGCAACGTGTATGTGTAGAGGTCAAAGGACAACTTTGGGGAGCTGGTTCTTTTCTTCTGACATGTAGATCTGAGGATCAAACCTAGGTCATCAGACTTAGTGGCAAGTATCCTTACCCAACGAGCCATTTTACTAGCCCTAGGAAGATTCAATACAGCCCCCAAACATTGCACTGAACCAGCTCAATCTGATACTTTGCCTCAGAGCCTCAGGGCAGTGGGAACTGGTGGGCCAGGCATCCAAGGCAAAGAATGGAATTATCCCATGGGTCACCAGTGGATTTATTTGCTAATTGAGTGGTCCAGCTTTGGGCTTCAACTCCAAAGAAATCACTTCATCCTTTATTAAATACCGCGAGAATCTCGCTCTTTGTTCTGCAAGGCTACCCACACTATCCCAGTGGAACATGAATGTATGCTTACAATAGTTATAATGACCTTCCAGACAATACTAATACCATGCCCACTCGGCTTCGAAGTTAGATTCGAGCCTGTCAGTGAGTTCTGAGGGCCTCGGCCTCCCTCTGACACAAGAGCAGACCCCCACATCCATGCCCGCCTCCAGTTTCCCCCCTGGTTTCACCGTTTTCTTTGTGAGTCAGTTACTCTTTGGAGACCCCAATTCTTTCACACCTATTCTTTTTCTTTGCCGGACAATACTTTATTCGGAAATGTTCCCTTCTGTAATTACAAATCTTGTTAGTCCTCCTCCTCCTCTCCCCAGGGGGATTGTGGGGCTTAATTAATTAATGTGGCTAAACCGCTTTGAGGTGCATGGTTGAAAGGTGCTATGTAAGTGCAAATTCTTATTCTGGCCGCTGACATCCCATGGTGGTAAAGCCCCCAGCCCTCCACATCAGAGCCTGGACAAAGGCTTCGTCATCTTCACCTTCCCTTCCGGGTCTGAAATCACAGTTACCATCTCAACAGCAATCAACCAATTAATCCTCATTATGTTGGCTTCCGGTTCCTTTTTCCAAGCAGCCCCCGTCTTGGTCTTGTTTCATTTCACAAATCACACCCCCATCAGCTCCAGACAAAGGTCCCAGTATCCCTATGGCCTCTCTTGGCCTGAAAGGAAAAAGAAAGGGAGAAAGAAAAGGAAAGTTAAAAAGAAAATGCTGTCATGAAATGTACTAGCTTCCCATTAGTAATCTAAATAAAGCTTTTTCTGCAACAGCATTTCCCTCCCACGGAGCCAACCATGGCATGCCCCAGAGACACCCAGAAATGGCCCAGTCAGGGTTAAGGTCCAGCAACTCTGGCTTGATTGCCAAGAGCCACATACAAAAGGGGAAGTCCGTCTGTACTGGGAAAGGATCACCCAAAGACACAGGAGCCCCTTTTTGGGTTTCTGTTATCCCCAAGATTCCCCTGAGAAAGCCAGCTGCCATCTGTAGCCTCAGGAAACCCTCACAAAGGCCGGGAGCCATGATTTAGATGTTTTATGCTACACCTAGCACACCACAACCCTTAACAAATGCCCAGGACTTCCACTATGATGATGGCCATTGAAAGCCACCCTGTGGGGGAGACTTGGCCTCTCATAGGGACGCTGCTGACCAAAACACTCCTTACAAGGTTGTGCCTCAGGCCCTTTGTTAGAGTGGATGGGGACAAGCCTCGGGGGGTCATGTCTTCATCTGCCTTCATTTATCGTCTCTATTGAAGGGCTCCTTCAGGACATTGGTCAGTCTCTGTGGGAAATGATTTGAAGAGCAACAAAAGAATTTGGGCCCTTTGGGGGGCCTTCAGAATTCAGTAAACATCTGGACAAGGAAGGCCAGGTTCTCAAGCAGTCTAGCTGGGGAAATGTCAAAAGAGAGAAAGAGCTGTGTGTGTAATGCAAGCGCTTAGTTTTGTGGTGACATTTGTTGTCCAGAGGCACAGGCGCCCCAGTAGGTAGATGGAAGATTTTTCAAAAGCTCCTCTATGTGTCAGGTTTTGTGAGAACGGTTCATTCTTCGTTGGTTCTCATGGCATGTGTGGGGAAATGGAAGTTTCACGTGGCTGGGGAGCAGCATGTGATGGATGACAGTCCCATTCAGCATGGCTAAAAAAAAAAAACTAAGAAAGGTTGCATAAGCTGGTGGTGGCTCAGCATTTCTGTCACCCTTGAGGTCTGTAAAGCACTTACTAGTCAAGGTAACTTACTGGATTCTCAGGATGAACACAGTTTAATTGACTAAAACCAAAAAGCACAAAGAAAACAAAACAAACAAAAACAGAAAGAAAAAGAAAAAAAAAAAGAGGAAGAGAAAGATGCGAAGTGATTTGCATTTCATCCCATGGGTGAGATTCACGACCTGAACTCTTGACTCTCAACGTTCCCTTTATTGTTGAGTCAATCCATTTAGAACACATTAGTCAGCATGATTCAACATTTGTCACTAATCAGCCTTAGTGATAGAACTAATCAGCATTCCCCAGGGTCCCCAAATCTATCCTCAAACAGCAAAAGAAACTGGCTGCTGTCGAGAGACAATGGGATGCGGTTTTTGTCAGTATTAACCGGCTGAATCCTGTTCAACTCCCCCATGATCTCAGGTGCCTTGCCTAGTCATCCTGAGCTGGAACGAATCTATCTCTTCACCCCTCTCAACTTCTGTAACAGGTGTCAGTTTGTTTCTGATTAAACTTATCTAACTACATCTTCTTTGGAGCTAAAAGGGACCCCTCCCTGCTTTATGTCCTCTGAATCCAGAGCACCTAGCTTTGTAAACAATAGATGTTCAACTAGTATGTTCTGAACTGAACTAACCATCATGGAGCTTAAATCACATTCTAGAAAGAACACCAAGTCCTTTTGGAAGTGATTTTCGAAGGAAATCGACAACCTGGATTGATTTAACATCTTTTGGTATGGGCATTTTAACAAATGCAAATTATTAACTCTGCCAATGGCTTCCAGGTTCTGTAGGAGGAGCCAGCCTAACTATAGTCCAGGTATTAGAATAAAAGTTATTTATTTATTTATATTTGCTTATTTATTTATTTATTTATTTATTTATTTATTTATTTCCCAGAGCTGAGGACCGAACCCAGGGCCTTGCGCTTGCTAGGCAAGCGCTCTACCACTGAGCTAAATCCCCAACCCCTGTTTTTGGTTTTTTTTCAAGACAGGTTTTCTCTGTGTAGTTTTAGTACCTGTCCTGGATCTCGCTCTGTAGCCCAGGCTGGCCTCGGACTCACAGAGATCTATCTGGCTCTGCCTCCTGAGTGCTGGGATTAAAGGTGTGCACCACAACCGCCCGGCGAAGGTTTTTCTTTTCTAACCTTATTTCAACTGATATTCTGTTCAATGTTTACAGAAGACAAAAGTGTAGGCAGGAAAAAATAAATTTGAGAAAAAAATGTGCTTAGTCTGTGACTTTGGCCCCAAGTCCATACCTAACCCACATACTAGTAGAACACATACTGAAGTTCCTGCTTATAAGAGGTTCTGTTCTGGACTGGGGTGGGGTTGGGACTGGAGTTTTGAGTGCTGATCCTTGGTAGAATACTGACTGCTGTTGTGTACCTTATTCTTCTGCTACAATCTCTGGAACCAAAGAGAAAGAAACTGAGAACTTTTAATACATTCAATATTTATGCCACATTTCAAGGCTGTAACAGCCGTAGGGTCTGTACTATTGCACCCAGAATCTCTGTAACTGGCCTCTGAAGGGGACGTGTTGTTGAAATACCTTTCTGTAATGGTAGTAGAGCCCCTCATTAATTTGGGTACATGACCACTCAGATTAGTAATATTTTCAACTTGTCACTTATAGCTTGCCAACATCATACAAGCAGAAATAAAGAGTGTAGCTTCTGGGTAATTGTCCTTAAAGGAAGGGGAACGCTTTCTCTCTCACCATGATTCTCCATCAAACACAAATCCTGCTGCCTGGATGGAGGACATGATGCTGAGCCATTCTGGGCTAAGACAACTATGGGATATGTGATGGGAAGGTAAACTGATAGGCTGGGTCCCTGGACAAACAGGCCAGCTCTGAGTGCATTCCTCCACAGTGCTGTGGGAAATCAGGAGTTCTAAGCATTATGCCACACTGTTTATCTAGGAGTTACACCAGCTAAGTTACAACCCAGTTACCCTAAGGAAATTTCTCAAGGGATCATTGTATCAGTACGACAGATGCATCTTTTAGTTTAAAATATCAAGATTCAAGATTCGGGACTGGCTTACAGTATGTCAACAGAGGCCCAGCAATTCTGAGAAATAAGTGGTTCTAGGGCGTTCCCTGGCAGGGGAGGGGGCCCAAAGGCATGAATTCCTTAAACCTCAGACCCAGGCTGGATGCTTTGAATGGGCTCCAAACCCACCCTGGGGGCAGTGAACACAACTCTGTTTCCTTACTTGAAGAGGAAAGTGGTGGGTGAGACCACAGCTCCTTACAGGAAATGTGTGCACAGCTAACTTTAGGGATAGGGAGGACTCATCAGTAACCACCTAGGTAGATGCCAGAAGCACACACTCGCTGTGTAGCTCTCGCTAGAGGACACAAAAGCTTACAGTCGAAAGGCAAGGTTGACAGAGGCACACCAAGTGTCCGGGAGAATCAGCAAGACCCACCCAGTTGTATACAACTGCACAGAAATGGGCTCACTCCCTCCAGAGGGAGTGGAAACTGGGAAATCTCTCTGGAGAGGAAGTTGACGTGAAAGAGTAAAGATGAGGCACACAGCCTCTGGAGGCCAATGCACTTCTTACGCGTTCCTAGAGAAGCCTCATACCTGCCTATCATGAGATCTGTAAAGAGATCCTTTGCTTTAAATAATCAAAATTTAAAAAAAAAAAGGGGGGGGGGGGGGGAGACTGAAGAAATGGTTCAGCGGTCAACGGTTAAGAGTGCTTACTGCTTTTGCAGAGGACCCAGGTTCAGTTCCTAGCACCCATCTGGTCACTCACAACCAGTTCCAAGGGATCTGGCACTCTTCTGGCCACCTCAGGCACAGGCATGCATGCACGCAGGACACAGATACATAGGCACATAAAATGAAAATAAATAAACCTTTACAAAAACATCCATAAATAGGAGTTGGATGGCGTCAGTGGATGGTTCCCTGAAGTGAAAGAACACGAGTTATGTGTGTCAGTGTAGACATATCACAGAAACAAGATAAATAACAAAAGAAAAGTGGTGAAATGCGTATGAGAAAGCACTTAGGAAACTTCTAGAAGGTGCCCCAGAAGAAATCATTCCATGTGGATTCACACCTAGACAGAAAAGTGGTCAAGAATGTCAGGGAAGGAGGTATGACATGGTGGGGATGTGTTAGAGGAGTTGGATTGGGGCTAGCTTTAGAGACTCGAGCTTTGCCAAGTCTCAGTCCCATAATTAAAAAACAAACAAACAAACAAAAAAAACCGAAACCAGTGGGAATTAAAAAAAAAAAAACAATTCTAGGTACTACATATGTGTAAAATTCATGTTGTGTGACTTCTCTATTGTTCCGTATTAAAAAACGTTTTCCGGCTGAGGTCGGTGATGGAGTGCTTGCCTACAGTGAGCAGGACACTGGGCTCTGCAGTGACAGAGAGCGAGCTCCTTGAAGCTAATGGTCAGAGGAGAGTAAGTGGACAAGCTGAGGGTGGGTGGTGGGAACAACACGGAAGGGGGCGCAAAGCGAATGTCGGAAGAGCACAGAGCAGATGGGACACAGTCACCACGTGTGAGGAGGGTCGGGGGTGGGCGGGGACACAGTGACAGGCCAGCTCCGCCTCCCTCTCTATGACCTCTGGGAGGGGAATTAGCGTTGTCTGCTCCACTCAATCCCAGGACTCTTGGCCCAGTGTCTCACATGAAGGCTGGGCTGTGCCAGGTATGTGGGATGGATTTACATGCCGACGCTTCTGTACTGGGATGGAAATAAAGTGAGAATTTTCTGTGTCATTTTGAGTCCAGGAGGGAGAGAGAGAGAGAGAGAGAGAGAGAGAGAGAGAGAGAGAGAGAGAG
>CABHPP010143430.1:18120-36456 GCA_902168425.1 Peromyscus attwateri
GAGAGAGAGAGAGAGAGAGAGAGAGAGAGAGAGAGAGAGAGAGAGAGAGAGATTTAGGTGGACTACAGATTCCAACTGCAGGGTAATGAGCCCACATGGCAGCATCTGGGGGAAAAGAATTCTTCAGTATGATCTCCCAAAGGGCTTAGGACTAAGAAAATGGGGTTGGAGACTGTAACCCAAGTTTGTGACAAACACACAGAGCAGATTAATGTCTTTCTCCATGAGCTCCCAAAGGTGCTCAAACAAGGCATTTTTTCGACACTAAAAGCAAGAAAGCAGGGTCACAACTGTCCAGCTCCCCAAGGAAACAGTGTCGTCGTTTCTGGTTCCATCTGAGTCGGTGAAGTAAATGGCTGAAGCTAGTTTTGCATCTAACACCTTCTCAGGACTTGTGTTGGGGTAGCTCAGTCTCCTCTCAGGCTCCCCACCCCATCTCAGCTCCTTCAAACCTAAACTAGTACAGGACAGTCCAGAGCCTAGAGCCAAAATATCATGCTAGATGCTGGTGTTGTAAAAACAATGGAAGACACACATGCTTCTGACTTACTGGCCAATGAAGCTGTCTTTTGTCCTGCTTAAAACAACTTGGTTTTCTGTTTTCCCAACCACTTTCTGGATTCCTGAGGAAAGGAGAATGCGAGGCCAAGCACGAACAGTGTGCCTCGCCATCCATCCTCTCCAATCTCTGAGCCAGCTTCTTCCTTGGAAGCTCCTTCACCCAGTCATAGGCACCCCCTCAAAACAGGGCTGGTTCCAGGAGGGCCAGATGGCTTCTCCCATCCCGCACCCCCACCCCCAGCATCAGCAACACCCCCGGCTGTTCTTGGTGCACATTTGGAACTCACTGAGACACGAGGTATGAGCAGAGAGACCGGTCAAGTGGGAGTTTCCTGCAACTTCTCCCTTTCCTTTTGTGGCTAGGTGCTCTGGGTGGGGGGCCACCCCATTAAACCCCACCCCCAAAGTCGGCTGCTTTTCCCTGGTCCTCAGTCCTGGCACCTCTCTGCTTCACTCAGCCCTCTGCAAACTTTTCCACTTGGTGGGTACCAAGGCTTCTATGGAGGGGAAAAGGAAAATTAGATTCGCAGTTCCTTTCCATTCCCAACATTCTCATTCCGGTTGCACAAAGGGCTGGACTCTCCCTCTAACTCCACCTGGCCCCCTCCTAGAGGCCAGGCCCCTTGGAAGTTGGTGGTCAGGAGCTTGGCTCCCTCTTCTTTGGGGCCTAAGTATTTCCAGGGTCTAGGGCCTAGCGAGGAGGCAGAATCCCAGACAAACACTGGGCAGACAAAGAAGATGCGAACAGGATGATGGCATTACCATGTTAATGGCTTCAGTCCAGCCGCCTCCTGAAGATGCCTGGGGAGGGTGGTTTTTTCTTTTACTTTTTCTTTTCTGTTCTTTTTTTTTTTTTTTTTTTTAAAGGAGAATAGTTCCGCTTTCTATTTTACTACAACAATAGCACGGACTGGCTCCTTCAAGTGTTTCAAAAAGCAGCTTGAGAACTCTCTCTCCAGCCCCTTGGTCTTTCCAGCCAGCCCTTTCATTGTCTCTCCCATCGCAGTGAACAAAGGGGAGGGACCAGTGTCAGGCCCGGGTGCTGCCTGCCCTCGGCATCCTAATCCTCAGAACCAGTGAGGGGAAAGGCCCGTGGAGCTGGTCAATCACATTTTGCCCTCACCTTTCATTCCCTCCTTCTGCTGGGCGCTCAGAGGGCTTCAGGTATTAGGAGTCTTGGGGTTTGCAGAGGATAAAAGGCACCGAGGGACCATTCCCACGGTCACTAACAGCCCCACCCCCAGGGCAGCCCGTAGGAGCTAACTGCACTTTCCCACCACTCCAGCCCGGCTCTCTCCCAGAGACTGACATCAAGCTACAAGGGCACCTGCTTCTCTTGGGAGCCCAGGACCTGCCCCAGCCTCCTGCCTAATCTTCCTGCCACCCTTCTCTGTGCCCTGCAGGTCCTACCAGGAGCTTCATGCCCACTTTGGCTGTCAGAGCAGCCCCTCCCACCAGCAAAGCTCTGTGGCCCGCACTGCTGGTATCTCTCCAGGTTTATGGCACACCGAGCAAGGCTTCTCTGCTTTAAACCTGCGGGCCATGCAGATCTTTCAGCATGCTCATCTGCTAAGAATGGGGGAAGCAAGCTTGTGTGTTTCGGCCTGTGGTGATCTCAAGGGAAGAACTGTACTGAGGGAGGAGAGAGGTAAAGGGTAAGCACGTGGCCTCCCAGGAGAAGCAGGGAAATGAAGTCTGGAGGCCTTCAGAGATCACCCAAGCCACAGGCCACATGATCTACATACACAAGCTGACCGTGTACATATATGCACACACAACATCACATGGAAGGATCCAATGTATGTGTTATAACCTGGTATTTTCCCGTTCCCCTTCCTCCCCTCTCTCCCCGCCTCCCTTTCTTCCTCAGTGCTGGTTATACTGCATCAGTTTCATCACAGCTGGCTACACAGGTCACTGTACAGTTCTTAAAGCCGGGGCCCAGAGACTTTTCTCAAAATCACAGCAGAGCTGGAACTGAAAACCAAGTGTTCTTTCTAATAACCGAGGCTCTTGACTTTCTGGGGAGAACAGCTCCTACCGTCCCCATCCCCCCAAGACCCAGGAGCACACGGCAGGAGAGCTGGGCCTGTGAGGTTGTGTTCAGGCCCATTGCTGAGAGGGGAAGCAGGGTCCCCTAGAGAGAGAAGTGCTTCTGGGGGAGTAGAACCAAGATGGCAGCCTAGAAATCAGCCTGGGAGGTTTGGAGCCCCTCCCCCGGGCATGTTTTTATTGGTTGGGGACTTAGCATCAGGACATTTTCTTGAATTTTTCTCTTTCCTGGACACATTGCTCCGGGACCATCCCCTTCAGTAACACACTTACTTTTCTGGTTTCTAGCCCTCTCTGTAGTGCTTTACTATTACATTATTATTATTGTTGTTGTTGTTGTTGTTGTTGTTGTTGTGTGTGCATGCACACGCCCACGCACATACTTGACATAGCTTGCATGTGGAGGTCAGGGAACAATTTTTGAGACATGTTCTCTTCTTCCATCTAGTTTCTTCCCTTTCTTGTTAGATTCTGTCTTACGTGTGTGAGTGTGTTGCCCGCATGTATGTATGCGCACCACCTGTGTGCCTGGAGCCCACAGAGACCAGATGAGGCGGTGGATGCCCTGCAGCCGCCAGTGAACGCTGGGAATCACACCTGGGTCCTCTGCCAGGGCAGCAGTCACAGTCAACGGCCGAACCATCTTCCCAGCTTCTCTCCATCTGGTGTTTGAGAGGCTGGCTCTCTCTTGTTCTGTCTGCCATGCTAGGTATGCCAGGCTAGCCCAGCTCAGGGGGTAGGGGGGATCTCCTGCCTCTGCCTCTCATCTCTTCATAGGATTGCTGCGATTACGGGTGTGTGCCAGTGCATCTGGGTTTTGTTGTTGTGTGTTTGTTTTTAGTGTGGCTTCACTCAGGCTGTAGGGTTTCTGAGATCCTCGCTGTTGGCTTTTGACCGCCGCCCACCAAGTGTATACCCAGTTTCTACTCTTCTCTACACAATCCCCTCTCCTTCGTCCGAATCACGATCTTAGGAGTGGACATGAGGGAGGTAAAGCAGGGGGTCTTGTCCCTGCAAACACTCTCAATGTTATCCACTTTAGACAAGCTCAGAGATGCTTCACAGCAAGGCCTTCAGGACAAGCTAGCTGGGCAGAACGGATTCTTTTCTTCCTGAATTTAGCTTGCAACCTTCCTTAGACTTTCTGAAATCTTCATCTTAACTTTCTGTTTACTAGACCACTAATCTTCTAAGACAGCCTCTAAAAATGGAGCGCTCAAAATCCACACTGTTCACTAGGTAAATACCAACCCAGCTTTCTGATCGCTTATTAGTTATACACCCTTAGAGAGTATCTAACAAAGGGGCCTGCTGTTTGCTTTGCTTAATCTGGTCTTAAAATCTCTGCTTCTTTGTCAGAAAACAATATTTGCAATTGTAAAAAAAATATTTACCAAGGAACTTGGATAGCATAAGTCAAAGGCTAAGAGCCAAAGGTCACTGGTTCTTACCCCAAATTTCTGTGGACCTGAGAGTCTCCCGCTGGGGAGCTCAGCTGCACGAAACAAACACACTGCTTGAGAGTCCATTAAGAAGCAGACATTCTAGAGGGGGACAGGAAGGGGGGCTGCAGCCTATTCCTCATCCAGAAGCAGGAACTCCCCATCCTGCCCCTGCTGGGTCTCTGCAATGAAGTGATCTCCTTGGGGACACCGAAGTGACGGCCCTGTTTTACAAATCTGGGTGAAAACCCGAGTTCATAAAACCCTGCAGGGCAGACCTCCCCCCCCCCCCCCATGCAAAGCAATAGCAAAGGTTCTCTGGCTGGAGCAGATGCTCACCTACGCATCCCTGTGGGTGGGGTCTCTGGCCTTACAGTGGAGATAAATGTGCATCCTGAACACTCCTTAATCCATAGAGCAGTTTTAGACATGTGATTCCAGAGGCTGAATTGCCTAAGTTTTAAATTTACCCTTGCATGTTAACTATTTTCTGGAAAGACCTGGCAATGTCATGAGCCTCTCCTAACTAGGGTGCCCAGAAGCTAGGATGGAACCTCCACTCAAATGAGTTCCAGTTCGTGGCCTGATGGGAGTTCTGCTTTGAGCAAGAACCCAGCTCCTTTAAAGGCAAGGACCACAATGTCACAAAGTCCAAACTAGAAGAAGCATCTTTGGGACTTCAGCACAGGGAAGTGGGGTTCCAGGAATCCCACACACAGCCCTGCAGGTTGTGGGCTAGAGGGAGATCTTGGTCAGGCAGGCACCGACAACTTGTTCACAGTTCACACCACAGGATCTGCTGCGGAGATGGTGGGGGCAAGTTCTCACCAACAACCAGACGCGTCCTCGACATTCACCTAAAGGTAAATACCGGCTTCAAAGGCGACGGCCATCTGCTTACTTATTAGATCATTACGGGGCTGAGGAGACAGCGCCGCAGGTCAAGTGCTTGCTGGGAAAATGGGATGACTGGAGTTCGGAACCCCAGGCCCCATGTGAAATGTTGGTGGTTGTGGCAGCCCACCAACAGTCCTAGCACAGGAGGCAGGGGCAGAAGACTCCCTGAAGCAAGATGCCTGGCCCTACTCGCCAGAAGGGAGAACTCCATGTTCACCAAGGGACCCGGCCTCAGACATAAGGCAGAGAGCAACTGAGGAAGACCCTGTCAACTTCAGGTTTCATTATGCACAGGCACATGAAAGCACACACATACATACATACATACGTAAAAACGTGTGTGTGTGTGTGTGTGTGTGTGTGTGTGTGTGTGTGTGTGTATACACACATTTGTATATGTATGTATGTATATATAATCTATGGTCGTGGTGCTTCATATCTACAAAGTGGTCTACAGAATCTCAACGGATTAAGCCCTAATTTTTTGTTACTGTTGTCCCATTTGGAGGGGTTTTTGTTTGTTTTTCTTTTTGTTTTGTTTATTATCATGCAACAACATAAGTGAGCATCTAACCACTAAACAACAGCGCAGCCCTTCCATGCTGTTACTAAATCCTGTTGTTCTTCCTTCTTCCGGTCAAATTCTTGGTACAACTTGCCAAATCTCTCGATCTTATAAGGGTTAAAAACAAACAAACAAAAAAATCACTGGCTAATTCGCCTTGGCCTTTGAATTGTCCTGACCTAGCATCTAAAAGGACCCAAGCAGTGCTGGCCACTGGCTAGGGCAGCATTGAGAAGAACATGCTTGCAGTGGCCATTTAGCGGAAGGATCTTACCTTGAAGAACCAGGCCTTCCCCTCTGATGGTGTAGACGAAGGAGGTGAAGGGAGCCAGAGGGGATTTGGCAATGAGAATCTGCACAGAAAGCATATTTTCCAGAGTTAGACAAATGGTTAGTGTGAGCCTCTACTAGCTCCTTTCTCCTTGGCTAGCATAGGACTACATCATCGGATTTATTATGACAAATAGTTTACAGAGCTGGGCACGACGGTACACACCTTTAATCCCATCTCTCAGGAGGCAGACATAGGCAGAGCTCTATGTGTTCGAGGCCAACCTGGTCTACGTAGTTAGGTTCTGGGACCGTCAGGGCTATGAGGAGAGATTTTTGCCTCAAAAAAGCAATAACAACAACAAAGATTTGTTTTAGAACCAAATGGTTGAATGCATCTTAATCATCTCAAAGTGGTCAACTAGGAAAGACATTTATCCCAACCACTATGCCACTAAGCCAGTGGTTCTCAACCTGTGGGTAGCGACCGCTTTGGGGATCGAACAACCCTTTCACAGCGGTCACGTAAGACCATCGGACAACACAGATATTTACATTATGAGTCATAACAGCAGCAAAATTACAGCGATGAAGTAGCAACGAAAGTAATTTTGTGGTTGGGGGTCCCCACAACATGAAGGAACTGTATTAAAGGGTCCCAGCATTAGGAAGGCTGAGAACCACGGCACTAAATACTATATTCTTAAACAAATTCTTCCAGAAATAAGATTTTTTTTTTGTGACATGGTCAAATAGTTACTATCATGGCAAACATTCATAATAACTTGCTAAGGCAAAGCCATGGTAAGCTGTGGAGTGGCCCTGGCCTGGGTTCCTTACCCAGTGTGCGTCTACCCTTTATCTCGTGACTCTATTTTCTCTAACTGAAAGCCTGGTCGGGCTTTTCCTGTTGGATTTTGACTGTGGGTTTGGCTACATGGTGTGTTTCAGCTTATGCCAGTTCCCAGTCTAGGCCTCAAGTATTTCCATCCGTTCTCTTCTCCTCCTGCCATAGCCAGAGGAAAAC
The DNA here is from genome assembly GCA_902168425.1 of Peromyscus attwateri. NCBI lineage: Eukaryota > Metazoa > Chordata > Mammalia > Rodentia > Cricetidae > Peromyscus > Peromyscus attwateri. Next base: position 24,935 of record CABHPP010143430.1, read on the forward strand.
AGGTTCAAGCTAGTCAGCTATCCCAGGAAAGTCAGAGACGCCTGGGACAGAGCTAGCCACCCAGGCCACCGCAGGGGACCCACATGAGTGAGAGTTAAATATTGCTGCATGCCTCTCTGAATGTGTGGTGGTATCGCTATGAAGCATTATTGCACATGAGTTGACCTGTACTCTTGCAAAAATGAAATTCCAGAAGTATTTGGAACAATGACATTCTCCTAAGACAAATGTCTCTTATAAAGAAGGTGATTATTTGGTAAAAATGATTTGTATAAAATCATTTTGCAGAATATGCATGCATGCCTATATACACATATATATGTATGTATCTGGGAGGATATATATATATATATATATATATATATCAAGTGCTACATGCATATACACACATATGTATGTATCTACATGAATATACACACGTATATATGTATATATACCTCAAGTGCTTATCAATGGGTATATGAACTAGTTATGTGAAACACAAAATAATCAGCATGTATTTATTTGGAATAAAATAACAATTTCAGAATGGCAAGATGGCTCACTGGGTAAGGCAGTTACTGTCAAGCCTGTAACAGTCTGAGTTTGATCCTCAAGACCCAGATGGTGAAAATGAAAGAATCAACTTTTAAAAGAATTACAAAGAATCAAATCTTCATCTGACTTTTGCATGTATGCCCCATCATGTACATGCAAACACACACACACACACACACACACACACACACACACACACACACACCCCTAAATGTAAAAAATAAAGTTTCATTAAAAAGTCTAGAAAATAACTGGCAGATTATTTTATTATAATATTTCTGCTGAATAGAGATATGTGTCCTGTTTTATAAGTAAAAACAACTTCATTAAAAAATTGTGGCAATTTGTCACAGAATCACTTTGGTGGTCAAGGAAGCAAAGAAAAGGAATAAATGATTCCAAACCATAAAAAACTTACACATATCTCTCAATCTGTCTCAATTCAACATCTACCAACAGTCAATTATATACAAAGATTACAAGTTTTGGTGACAGGGTTTGAACATCATCCTTCAGTTAGGTGCCTGGGCAGAACCTACTGGTTTCTCTTATTAGCAATTCCCATTTTTCTTTCTAGTAAGTAACTTCCAAGTTCCTACATTTCTTTGTCTTTTTTGCAACTAAATGTGGCCATGTGCACAAGCTTTGATTGACAGAATGTAAGCAGAAATGACAGGTAAGACTTTGGATTATGTTTTCATAAGAAATCAAATGCCCTTCACTTCTCCCTTCCTGCTTCCCAAGGGCAGGAACACGTCCCAACCACGAGGACACTGGGGACGATGATGCCATGTGTGAGGAGAAACTAGGGATCTGAGAGAGTATCTGTGCCTCCCACCCAGGCCCCTGGCTTCTTAGAACAGAACCACTTGTCTTCACCTCTGTATTGCAGATGCGTTTGTTATTTACACTACAGTCTGGACCAGTGTTGTGATTCTAGACAGCCAGAGTGTTTTGAATCTTAGTTTTTCTCATATAAATAAAGATAAAAAAAAACCTCTCTAAATAGATTATGGTAAGAATTAAATAAGAAAAATGCTTGTCACTGTATCCAACACAGAGCAAGCATAAAATGAGTAAGAGGAACGCAGCCCACCACACATGCCTCCCAAATGCCCTCTCACCACCAAGAAACAATACACTTCTCTTTCACTAGAAGGGAGTCTCTAACTGGATCTTGATCATTTTTATAGCTGCCCTAAAGTTATTTGACACACTTGCTCATCGTCCTTAGAACCAATGACGTCAAAAGCATCTCATCTGAAAGTTAAGGTGGTTCATTAGTTTGGGGATGGTTCATGTGAAGTTTAAGAATGCTCCTTCAGTGGGGAGTGGCGTGGCATAAGAGAGGAGAGTGTGTTTCAAACTCGAATGTAATCACTTGCAGGTCCTGTGGACACGTGGATTCTGACTTGGTAGATTTGAAAGGGGACTGAGAAGTCTGGATGGATCCTCACAGGCTCCCCCCACTAATCATGCATGAGTGACCTCACTGAAGAGTCTAAACTGGAAGAGTATGAGGTGAGAGGCCGGCAGCCAGTTAGGAGGCCACTGGGGTAAGTTTGGCATGAGAATGAAATGGACCTATACTGAATTAAAGAAAATAAACAACACCGTAAACTAGGATCTTTATGGCCTATGTGTAGCAACTAGATGCAAAGCCCAAAGGATAAGATCAAATAGCAAGAAATACTATCATATTTTGGACGTTATATGATCATTTTTATGGACTACAGAAGTTGAGAAGTAGAAAATAATGTTCTAATACTTGATGAAGCATTGCCTTTGAATCTAAGCTTTCTGACCCTTGACACCATGCCTGTCACCTTAGAAACAAGGTCCCCAGTCTGAGCTGAAGGCGCAGTGTGTCTAGAAGGACTTTCTCGCAGGCAGTCACAGGGTTTGGACAGGCTACTGGTTAAAATGCTGTCTTGGAGCAGAATTTCAGATGAGACATCACAAAGATAATCTGAGTGCAGTTAGCAAGAGGCAGTGAGATAACAGGTCAGATGGAGCCCCTTTCCTTTTGGGGAGGGGGAGAAAGGAACTTTTGGACTGATCGATGAGAGGGCTATCTTCAACATGAAATTACCCAATTGTAGCAAAAAAAAAAAAAAATAAAAAAAATAAAAAATAAAAAACCCCAACAACAACGTGATCAAGTTTCTTGATACCCCACTGGATAAAGTGAGGATGAGTTAGGCTGGATGCCAACTTTTAAGTGCGTTTGTAAGTGGTCACATGATCCTTAGCAACCTCTAGCTGGTGGTACTGAACCAAGCCTTGGCCCTGGCAGGTTTAACCTTTTTACTGAGACAGGTAAGGATGTTGCTGGATTCAACCACACCCTTTCACAAACATGGAGCCCAGCAGGAAAGGAAGTGACAAAAACTACTGCCTCAACATATTTTCCATCCTAAAGGAAGCCAAAGGGGATACAATGAGGGGATGTGGTGTGCCACACGATTATGTATGCTATGAAGAGAGGTTTTTTTTTGTTTTTGTTTTTTTTTTGCTACAATTGGATAATTTCATGTTGAAGATAGCCCTCTCATCGATCAGTCCAAAAGTTCCTTTCTCCCCCTCACAGCCAAGAGCAGAGGAGATGACTTGTGATCAGGGACATGGTCGGCTTTAAGTGGAAGAGCACTAACATGGGCTGAGGATCATGTCACTGAACACACTGAAGGGAGGCTGAGTGGATGGGAGGTAACAGAGGACAAAGGTAGACAGTTTAGACATTAGACCAGACAACTACGGTATCTAAAGGAATCTCAATTTGGGTAAAATGTTGGGACAAATCCTACATATCTTTTAGTAAAAGGTGAAAGACTTACATACTAAGAGGTAACCAGAGAATCCTACACATTTTGTAGATTGAAATAAAATATCAGGTCTTCTTTTGGGGAACAGAGCACTGGTTATGGGGTATAACAGAGTAGGAGAGATGAGATCTGGCATTCAGAAAATGGACTAGGAACGGTAGTGAAATGAATCAGTGGTGAGATGTTACTGAAAAACCTAGTGTGCTCTCAGGTTGTAAGCTCAGCATCGACAATGGGAGGTTGTGTCGGCAAAACACACTTAATGAATGCAGTGTGTATGGATAGAGGCCAAAACCAAAAGGTGAACTGACAAACGGGAAAAAACACAGGCGGTTAAACGTCCAAAGCAATTCCTGATCACGAGCTCTGAGAGGCAGTCATGAAGGTCGGAGGCTGAGGTGAAGGCCCACGTTACTTCTGAGTTTTCACACATACTAGTGAGGGGAAATAGAAAATCACTTTTTCGTGTCCTAGGTGTCAGGGAAGATAGTGATGCACGCTGTATGTCTTTGTAAATATGCAAAGATTCCTCTCTCTTAAAAAATGACCCAATAACCCACACCTTTGCTCCTTTGGCCATTCAAATCATAAACTAGCTCCTGTGTAAGTGTGTGTGTGTGTGTGTGTGTGTGTGTGTGTGTGTGTGTGTGTGTATCTGATACAGACTTTGGATGTCTTCCACTATTGCTCTCAACCCTATTTTTTGACAGTGTCTCTAAGGGAATCTGGGGCTCACCATTTTGGCTCACCTGGCTGGTCATCGGGCCCCTAGGATGCTCCTCTCTCTGAAGGCTGCCTCTGAGACCTGGGCTTTCTACAGAGATTCTAAGGAACTCAGGCAGTCGTGTTTCCATAGCAAGTACTTTACTCACTGGGCCATCTTCTCAGCAGGAACTCTCCTCTGAAGCACACAGCTTTACAGTTGTTAAGTCGGGCTGCTCTGTTTCAGAGATCCTGCCCTCTCCTGTGTTTGGAATATTCTAGAGTGTGCATGTGGGCTGTCATCAAGTGTTGTGGTATCTTCTCCAACACGTATCCCTGCAAGGAGGCCTGGAAACTAATAAAACCCTGAATCCTTTGTGAAAAAAATGTGATCACATGCAGTCTTGCGTGCAGCATGTGAAGTGGGCTCTGCCTTTGAGGGTTCCAAGTATACCTGCAATGTCCAATGGCAACCCCCAGTTAGGTACATACAGACCAATCTACTTCTCTGGCAGTGAAATACCAGCCGAGGTAAAATACATAATAGTAAATAAGGACATTCCTTCCCTGTAGTAAGGCTACTGCATGATTCAAGACAGAAAAAAAAAAAGGAGGGGGGACTGGTAGGGAGTCTGTGCAGTGGCCTCAGTTGTTCATGGCTTCCACACTGGCATTCTTCCTTCTGCCTTTCATCTTTGAATGTCCAAACTTTTCAACCCCCACTGTCCTTTAAATAAATAAATGAAAGGTTATTGTATTTCATGTGTACGGGTGTCTTGCCTATATGTGTGTCTGTGTACCACGGTGTGTGTAGTGCCTGCAGAGCCCAGAAGAGGGTGGTGGAGTCCCTGGGACTGGAGTTGTGAGCTTCCCTGTGGATAACGGGAACTAAATCTGGTTCCTCTGGAAGAACCGCTGAACCATTGCTCATGACTGTTGTAGACTGTGATCACAGGCACCAAATCTCCAGTATTTGATGGCAGCCATGGTCATGATCAGCTGCTTCGGGCTCCCACATCTTCTAGTATGCTCTAGATATAAAACAAGTTCTCTGAAGCAAAAGATTGAATGAATAAATGTACAAAGTGGTGACCTACCAGAGCTTCACTGACTTGTATCTATTTAGTTTCTCCCCCAGTTAGGGGACTTAGAAAAAAAGCAGGCTTACTTCATCAATTCCTGCCAAGAGACTCAGCTTGGGCAGGACCCAAAGTCAAGCCATTGGTTCCAGCTTGCTATAGCATCATATGTTTTTCCTGGCCTGATCCGACTCGTACGAGGCTCAAAAGTGGAAAAGGAGCCATAGAACAGTAAGTGCTGGGCACAGGAGGCCTTCTCCAGGATGATGACACCTTCCAGGAATAATGCCTATGTCCTCTACTGTGATACAGGTGTACCAGCATCTGGAGCAGGCCAGCCTGGCTCTCCTCCATGGTTGGCCAGGGCAGACAATGGGGAGCAGGACCTTGAAGTGTTGGGTACAGGCTATTCTGGAGGCTGCTTTTGGAGAGATCTGGTCCTGGCAGGCTCCATCAGTTCCTGCAATACAGCCCAGCCTCAGGAAACAGTGAGTCTTGTCTTTGTGGCCTAGGAAAGCAAGTTTGAATAGGCAGCCACTCACAGAGGCAGGCTGGCACCGGCTCTTCTACTTTCTCTTCCCCAACTCCCATGCCAGGAAGGCTTCTTTTAACCCTGGTGATGAACACTTCCTCTTTTCTCTTTTCTTCCTCTTCCCACCCACACCCCAGAGCTCACAATGGTGGAGGGTGAAGGAAGGCCAGAGTGAAAGCGGTCGGCCGAGTTAACGTGTCCACAAAGCATTCTCCTCCAGCAGGGGCAGGTGGTTGGCTAGGCTGGATTTCTGCTCTCTGTTGTAGGATGACATTGTAGTGTGTTCAGCTGGGAGAACAGTGGTAGAAGCAGCTGAGAGCCAGCTCAGCAGCAACACCTTGTACCCACCCACGTTTTCCTGTCCTGCGAGCTTTTTCATTTTCTCAGTCTTTCCGCTGATCAGCAAGATTCTGTGGTTGTTGATGACTTGAGCTGTGGTGTGCTTGTTGGACACGTCTGATCCTTTCATTTGTATGCATGGCCCTACTAAGAAGCTTGGGAGAAACCTGCGGACGGACGCTGTCTTTCACCGTGGATCCTATTATTATTATCTCATTTCATCTGGAGTCTGGGCTAATAAAACCCATGGCTAAGTTCAACAAACCTTTCTTCTAGCTCCGCCAAGTAGCTGTGACAATAGTCCTGCATGCCAGGACTTTTCCTCCCTTGTTGAAGACATAGAACAAGTTTTCTTCAAAAGCTTGGAAGCCCAGGAAGGGAGCTGCTTAGCCTTACATCCAATAACCCAAGAGTCTCTTGAAAACTCCGAGTCTTGACCCTTCCCCAGGTTGAGCTGAGCACTCCGAGCTAAGGGACAGGAGGGCCGGAAATGCTTCAGACAGGAAGGTCCGTGACTGAAGGAGGCTGTAAGATGAGGGGGGTTTGAAGCATACCCAGAGATCCTCGTAGGAATTCCCTGTCATTGTGTTGAAGGAACTACAGGAAAGGCGGTGGTGGCGGCAGCTGCTGTGTGTATCTGGATCTTACTCTGATTAGAATATGCTTCATCCGTAGGAAAACCACTCTCCATGGAACACAGAAGCCTCAGCACCAACGTGGCAGCCACGAGAGGCGAGCAAGGGATGAGTTTACTGCATCTGGGTTGTCTTTCCAGAGCAGAGGTGCCCAGGCCGCCGAGTCATACAGTTCCGGAAACAGGGTGAAAAATGGAATGTTTCTCAGCAAGCGTGAACTTCTTAGTTTATTTCTAGTTGACCAGCTTCTCTTCTTCCATAGGCATTCGGTAACAGGAAGTAAACTGGTCTAAATCCCCATGAAATGTAATGTTAGGTTCTAGGAAGAACCCCCGAGCAGATTTGCGCTTGAGGCTGTAAGATCATATTCTGTGACAGAATACTATGATGTTCTTTGATAGCACCTCTCTAGTGGCTATCTCCAAAGTGTTTCCTTCTAACATACTGGATTCTGGAAGAACTATCTAGAAGAGAACATGTTCCTTATGGAAAACAGTTTCCTCAAGTCAGTGGGACACTCAGTAAATTATAGGATGGGGCTAGAGTGAGATTTTCAACTTACTGCTTTTTCCTCAGTATTTCATTATTCAAAACTTCAAGTACACAACAAAATTAAGAACTTTTGTAATGAGCACCTATAAAGCAATCATCTTGCTTTGTAATTAATATTTATTATCTTTGCTTTGGTTACTCCATAGTCACCTATCAACTCATCTGCATATGCTACATTTCAAAGTAAATTGTAAACATTAGCTCATTTTTGCCTAAATACTTTCACATGCATAAAAGGAATTATAAGTTAAGATTTGTCCATACATCTTATCAGCCATGTTGGGTTTTTCTAAGTGTACATTATGTGACTTGAAAGCATTAGTGATTTTTCCCAAATGTAATAGAATTAGAGAGAATGCAGTGACTATACACATGTGATATTTTACAAACTCAATCAGTAAGCTGTAGCTTATTAATCTTCCGATAGTAGCATGTTTTATTGAGATATACTTTACATGCAATAAAGTTATTCTTAATATAGGCATTTCATCCCTAGATTTCCCTTTGAATGCCACTTCAACTATATCATGTAAGCTTTGGTGTATTATACATTGTTTCCATTTTCTCAATTTTCTAATTTCCATTGTGACTTATTTTTTGGTCTGTTGTTTATTTCGGAGTATGTTTCTATGTGTTTTAAACTGTGTAAGCATTTCAGAATTTTCTTAATTTCTACCTGTTATTGGTTACTAACTTCATTCCATTGTAATTGGAGAAATTTGTATGATTTCAGTTCTTTTAAATGTTCTGAGACTCATTATACCCCCATTTTCAGTTTATGCCAGAGAGTGCCCCATTCATACCCCAGAGGGAAGTGTATCTGCTGCTGCCTCAGGAAGTGATCTACAGACACCTGCTGAGCATTTGCTAAGGTCACAGAATTCTTCAAACCTTCTGTTTCTTTGCTGAAATTCTGCTTAACTGATCTCTCTATAATTGAAAAGGGGATATGTAAGTCTCCTAATATTACCGTTGAATTAGCAATAGAGTTCTCCCTTCCAATTTGTTTTTGTTTCACATATTATTTTGGGGCTTAGTTTTTAGAGGCATATATATTAAATAGCTAAGTATTTAGCTAAGTATTCCTGATGGAGAGAACTTTTTTAATTAATTGTTTTCATACACTATATTTTGATTGTTTTCCTCTTCCCTCAGCTCCTCCCAGATCCTACCCATCTCCCTACCCATTGAATTTTATGTTGTCTCTCTTTCAAAAAAAAACAAAAACACACAAAACAAAAAAAAACATGGATTTTGTGTTGGCCAATCACCCTTGGACATGGGGCTTGTTCTGGAGTTGGCTGACATACCACGTGATGCTCCACTGGAGAACACTGATTTTCCCTTTGCCCCCGGGCATAAATTGCAAATAACTTCTTGGTTAGGGGTAGAAACCTGTATCTACTTCCCCTTTAAGCCAGGTGTGATGGTCCATGCCTTTAATAAACAGAAGGTTCATGAATTTGAGGCTAGCCTGTGCTATATAGAGAGACCCTGTCTCTCTATTACATTTATTACATTACAACAACAACATGTCCACTTTTGTTTCTGGTAGTTTTGTGTGTGTATATGTGTTTTTGTTTTTGTTTTTGTTTGTGGGGGGCTTAAAGTTTATTTTCTGTGATATTCACGTTTTTTTTCTCTCTTTTAAAAATTTATACTATAGTATATAATTTTTAATCTCTGTACTTCTAACCTTTCTGTGTCTGTCTATAGGAATCACCCTTTAGAATCAAAGACACAAATAGGTTGAGAGTACAACCACTTTCAGCTTACAAGTAAGTATGAACTATTTCATCATTATCTGAAGTGGGGAACTGCACTTTGTTTTTTGTTTTTTTTTTAATTTATTTATTTATTATGTATACAGCATGTATGACTGCAGGTCAGAAGAGGGCACCAGATCTCGTTACAGATGGTTGTGAGCCACCATGTGGTTGCTGGGAATTGAACTCAGGACCTCTGGAAGAGCAGTCAGTGCTCTTAACCTCTGAGCCATCTCTCCAGCCCGGGGAACTGCACTTTGTTGCAATACTTTTGTAGGGGACAGCTTCAATGACCAAGATTTCCTCCCTTACAGCAGGTGAATAAAACGGACCAAATAAACAAAACACCACAAAATCGGGAGCACCAGCCCATGGAGCACTCTGGACACCCAGTTAGGCAGGCCTGCCCTCCCAGATCCTCCACAGACCCACAGGAAGCAGAGCTGGATTCTCCAGTCCGGGCTTGCTAGAAAACACGGCCAAGGCAAGGCAGCTCCGGTGTCAAGGGTCACAGAGGAAAGCTGTGGTGGTGTGATTATTATGGTAAAAAGATGCCAGGAACTCAGAGGGCGTGTCTTGAATTCTGAAGCACACATCCCTGTTACATCATGCTTGGGCCACATGGGACTTTCTTTAGTCTCACAGGAATTGAGTCCAGGAAGGCAACATGTTTCTGTGTAAAGAGGCTGAAATACAGGCTGGACACATCCAGAAACAGCTGGTCAAGGGGGACTGGCTTGTGTAATGTACCACATCTCTGGCCTTGATGCGATGGGTGGAGCGCCAATGTAAGGAGTCCACATGCTCCTTCTTCAGATCAATACCTAGTACCACAGCATCCTTATTATTTCCCTAAAGCCCTCCTCTAGCTGAGAAAAGGTCAAAGGACAAGAAGGGAATAACAGAGTTCAGAGGGAAGAAAGGAGGGAGAGAGAGAGAGAGAGAGAGAGAGAGAGAGAGAGAGAGAGAGAGAGGCATTCTTTCTCTATAAGATGGAGTGGAGCTGGAACTTTATTTCCATGTAGTCAGCGTAACCAGAAACTTACCTGTTTAGACTTTTATATTTTTAATGAGATTGTGTCCAAATCTCATACTATCTACAAACACAGGGTGACTCATTCATGAAGTATTCTGGGAAACTCACAGTACCTTTAGCCCATAGAACTAGACCCCCATGCTAAAATAATTCAAGAAAGGGGGATCTTCATGAGAAGGCCTTAGAAAGAACTCTGAAGAGCTCCACAGCACCTGCCTGGATATGTATGGAATTTAACACACTGGGAAACCACCAGATTGCCATCTGGCAGCTTACTCCAAGCACCATAACTCTTGGCAGAGTTTGGATAATCAGTGATGAGACCTAATGTTAATTCATTAAGCTCTCTTCCTGTGTGTCCAGGACTAGGGCATGTAATCCTCATATCAACCTTAACAGGTAAGTATTATTATACTCGTTTTACTAATGAGGAAATTGGCATTGGTTAAACAAGTCTACTGATAACAGAGGGGAAGGACTGGCTGGCTCTCCATGCCTAGGACATTTACTCATAGAGTCCACCAGCCACTTATAAGCTCTGATTTTAGGGGTGGTAGGAGGTGTCTTATTCAAACACCCCCCCACCAACGACTCTAATGTTAGCACTTTGCATTAGAATACTACATTTGGATTTCAGCTGTACAAAGAGGCATCCCACCTAGTTAATTCACACAGACCACTAGCAGAATATGTTCTCTGGAGTCAGTTAGTAGCTTCCCTTACATGGAACACGAAGCCTTGAAATTGAGAATTAAAATGAGCCAGGCAATGGTGGCACACACCTTTACGGCAGGCAGATCTCTGAGTTTGAGGCTAGGCTGGTTTACAAAGTGAGTTTCAGGACAGCCAGGGCTACACAGAGAAACCCTGTCTTGAAAAACCAAAAATAAATAAGTAAATAAATAGGTAAATAAATAAAAGTAAGATGACTATGGGCTGGGATGTGCAGAAGGGTCTTTGGTGGGGTTCTGCAGTGTGTCACTCGGTTCCCAAAGGAGGAGTGGGACGGGTTAAAGTCCTTCTATTGTGTCCCATGTTAGGGACCTTCTAAAGATCATAATTTTATAAGTGTTTCTATATTTAATGTTGACTTGATGACTCTATAGGACTATATGACTCCTCGCCTTTTGGAAATAGCTTTACGTCTTTGCACTTATATGAATACCGCATGTTCAAGATAGAGAGCGGGGAGAACAAAGCAAACCAGCCCCTTCTCAGCAAATCTGTGAGGAAAAACTTCATGTCTAAACTAAAGAAGCCAGTGGCACAGCATGGGTATGTACGTCTCTTACTTGAGCTCCCTGGAGTGAGGGCTAGCCCAGACAGTCTAATCTTTGATTGACCTTGAGGGCAGAGAATGTTTTTCTGAGGTCAGCCTCAGTCCATAATCCCTTGGTAGGATCTTTCCAGGTAGGCACTTGCCTCTTGGAATGGTGTATAGCATAGCAACCTGGGGCTTGGCCTAGGAGAGGAGGCCAACAGGGTGAGAAACCCTGCCTCGTTCCCTAGAGGTGAAAAA
>CABHPP010143431.1:10075-27112 GCA_902168425.1 Peromyscus attwateri
GAGAGAGAGAGAGAGAGAGAGAGAGAGAGAGAGAGAGAGAGAGAGAGGATAGCTCTTTTCTGCTGGTTCTGATTCTCTTATTACACTGACAAATACAAAATCTAAGATCTGCTTATCTGCTTATGGGAACCCAAAGTAAGACTCAAAGCAGCCACTTCCCCACTGTTGGAGGAAGAGGGCACATGAGTATCCATTCACCTCCACTACAAGGTTGCCCTTTGGAATCTTAGGCAATGTGAAGCCTCTTCTGCTGGTCTCCACTCCTGAGGTCTCCACATCCTCTATCAGTATACTTACGCAAACCCTGAGGACCAATCTGCCTGTGGTCCTCAAGATCTCTGCTTCTCTCTCCCTTTCATTTGCTTTGACATATGGCCAGAAGTTTCTTGCTTTATCAGATTTTTTATATTTCCAAGGAGGGTTTTGTCTGAATATTCAACTCTGACATTATTGGAAATAAAAATTTCTGATAAATAGTATTGAAGATGCTGAAGACATTACCTCAGTAGGTAAAAGTACTTGACCCACAAACATGACCACCTGATTTGGGATCCCTAAAACTCATGTAAAAAGCCAGTTGAAGCACACATCTGTAATAACACCACTCTTATTTAGAGATAAATGTAATCAAAAGAACCACCCAGAAGTTCATGGGTCAGCTAGCTTGAAATAAACATAACATCAGAAACAAGAGAGACCTGCCTCAAAATAAAGGCAAAGGGCAAGAATAGACTCGACTCCTAAAGATTCTCTGTATTCGATATACACGCACACTGTGGCATGTGCACACCCTCACTCACATACATATCATACAAACAAACCACACACACACACACACACACACACACACACACACACACACACACACGCAAATTAAAGAATGACCAGTAATCAGTAACAATAAAATTGGAATTAAAAAGTCTGCATAGCATACTACCCCTTTCTTTGCAAAGCAGATCTGTCAGTTCAATGACAGCAGCTGTACCCTCTTGACCCAGGATCAGGAAAGGGAATGATTGCTCCAGCATCTGCTTAGACAGGCAGAAAAGAGTGATTAGATGCCTAAAGAGAGAGCTGCAGGATCATGGAAATTCAAGCTGCAGGTTAATAATCAGATACATCTTTGTAGAGATTACTGTAGAGGTTTGTGTGACTGCTGTGTTTTTTAGTGGCAGATCTTTGGAAATAACTATTCTCTGTGTGTGAAACAAGATAAGTTTAATTCCAAATAGACATCTTATATAGAAGTATTAAAAACTTAATAGAAAACAGTAAAAGTCAAATTACAACTATATTACTGGTTTAAAATAGTACTGGCTGATTTAAAATGATGCACTTTGTGTGTTATAAAGGTTAGGGTTTGTCAAGGACAGTCTCACTCTACAGTCTCCATCTGTATGTGTGAATGGTTCTGTTCCCACCTCTGCTCTCTGTCTGTCCATCTGTCTCCTCACTCTGCCCATGTTGCAGAAACTACTGCAAGTTCTACACTACCACAGAACCACTAATCAATATACAAATAAATAAAATACAGTAAGAGTATAACTCCAAAAATGTAGAAATGGGGATGCAGAAATCAAGGATAAACTAGGCAAGTCAGTACATACTTTGAATATCAGTCCTCAAGAGGCTGAGGCAAGAGGATCAGGAGTTTGAGGCCAGCATGAGCTATAAACTAAGACCCTGTTTCAAGAGGTGGAGGATGTCAAGAAAAGTTAAGAAGAAATTTTCTGTTGATAATTTTCTAGACTGACATACTTCACTTTCTGTTTAAAATTTTAATGTGAATTGCTGAAAACTTGACATGTTTTAAAACCATAAAATGTGGAGAATGAGATGTTTCAGTGGTTGGGGGTAAACAAATGTGAGGTTATATTTTAATATTATTCAATTATCAATAATCCACAAAGTCTCCCCTATACAATAATTTCCAGTAAGATCAATACTATATATCCCTAGCATGCATGAATAAATACCTATTGACAGCTAGCACTGCTATTGTTCCAGGCGGGCACTAAAATCATGCTGACTTATTGACAACTTATAATTTGTTTCTTTGCAAGGATTTCCTCAACCTGTATTTGGATAGCATCCTTCAGTAGGTGTTTAAGATACAATCTTTCAATGGAATTATTGAGTATGGAAATATGTCTTCCATCAGTCACCTCTAATAAGAATTTCCCACCCATCTCCTGCTTCCTCAGTCTCTGACTTTGATTGCTAGTGCTGAGTAGCCTGGCACAGCCTTCTCTCACAGAACTAATTCGAAAGCAGTGAAACTCCCTCAGATTGAAATCTTGAGCTTGTCTGACCCATCCACTGATTGTTCTCTCCAACAGCCCCCAAGCCTGTAACAGCACAACCCCATCTGAGAGACTCCCCTGCATTTCCACGAATTCTATTTAACAGAAAGTGGCAGGACAAAGCCCTCAGAAAATGAGGCTCAGGATTGCCATCAGTTTCTGAGACTAAAGGCCATGTTTATTAGTCTCTGTCTCTAGACTAAAAGGAAGAAATGTGATCAAGTCTTAATACAGAAACTGCCACCTGGATGAATTGAATGAGGTTAATAGGACAGAAGTCGGGAAGATGAAATATGTAAGGAACACATCATAGCACAAGGCAAGGGAGGGCCACAGACTAGCAGAAAGGAGATGTGGTAGGGCAGCCTTCCCACCTCAAAGCTGTGAGGACTCAGCTAACTCCCGAGAGATCAGCTCTAGCAGAGGCTGAGAATAAGTAGGGAGCAAAGGCTAAGAAAATGAAAGGACTGTGAGAAACTGAGTCACAGGCAGATGAGTTTTCTAAGGTAAATTTAGTCTTTGCCTCACCTCATTTCCCCCACAAATATAAGGTTATTTGTGAGATTATTATGTATAGCAATGTGAGTGCACATCATCAGAGAACCAAAAAAAAACCTGTTTACTGAGCTCAAGTTACCAAGCTGTGGAGGAGAGGAAGAAATGATAATACTATGATTTGTGCTTGTGTGTGTGTGTGTGTGTGTGTGTGTGTGTGTGTGTGTGTGTTAATGTGTGTGGTGTCTGTGTATTCATGTGTGTATGTCAGTGTATGTGTTAATGTATATACGCATAGGTGTATGTGTGTAGTGTATGTGTGTACACAGGTATGTGTATATATGTGTGTAATATTGTTGTGTGCTCAGGTGTTTATCTGTGTGTATGTCTGTGTGCACACGTGTGTGAGGTGAACTCTTGTTAGATGTCTTCCTCTATTGCTCTCTACCTCATTTTTTGAGACAGGATCTCTCACTGACCCTGCATCTCATCTTTTCATCTAGACTGGTCTGCCAGCAGGCTGCACCTGTCTGGGGCCTCCTGAGTGCAGTGGTTACAAGTGTGCACCACCTCACCCGGGCTTTCTATGTGTGGTAGGGATCCAAGCCTCAGGTCCTCACTGAGTCATCTCCCCAGCCCTGCCTGCAGTTCTGCAGCTCCTGGATTACTGTTCTGTGAACATGTGGACACACTGGCTTCAGATGACAATTAACTTCTTTACATACCATATTGTTCATTTTTGCTGCCATGACAAAAATCTATGACATAAAGAACTTAAAGGAGAAAAGATTCATGCTTTCATGCTTTCAGAGGCCCTTCCTTCCACAATGACCTATTTCCTCCAGCTGGTTACTACCTCTCAGAGTTTCCAAGGCCAGGGAGACTCTGAGTTTCTAAACACAGGATCCTGTGGTGGGTATTATATTTCAAGCCACAATCCACTCTAGAAATATCTGGTACCCAAGGCACTCACTCTCTCCTGCCCATAGTGATCTTTCCCACCAATCCCATTAGAATACTGCCATTCCCTAAGGTTTATGACACTTCTGCCACAAATCACAACATTCTGTAGAAAACATTAAGCTCAGTAAAGATAGTGGCCAGTGTTTTCACAGATTTGAGATTGATATGTGTCACACTCCTCTGGTT
This sequence comes from Peromyscus attwateri, assembly GCA_902168425.1. Classification (NCBI taxonomy): domain Eukaryota; kingdom Metazoa; phylum Chordata; class Mammalia; order Rodentia; family Cricetidae; genus Peromyscus; species Peromyscus attwateri. The sequence continues at coordinate 14,023 of CABHPP010143431.1, forward strand.
GGTTTATGGGCAGTTATCTTTCCTGTTTATCAAAATACGTGCCATGTTTCTATCTATTGCCTCCCTCACTCCATTTGTCTCTGAAGTAGGGAATTCCTGGGGCAGGGAGAGATGTAAGAAAATCTACCCCCTTTTTTTGTTTGACCCCAGAACCAATTATCTTCCTTGCTCCTCCAGAACATTCTGGACTCACTGAGTCACACCAGGAAGGGCCTTCCTGTGTTGTCTACTAATGGTGACAGAGAAGCACTGTGAGTTCAGTCCTTATCATCTGGTATCACCTGGTATGGTTCTGAAAGAGAGAGACAAAGACAGAGAGACAGAGAGACAGAGATTTGTGCCCACTATACTGATGAAATCACAAGCCAGGGAAGTAAACCAACCATTCTGGTGCATGCCTCAAATACTCAGGAGGCTGAGTCAGGAGGATCTTGAGTTTCAAGGGGTAAGACTGGGTTACAGAGTAACACCTTGTCTTTTTTGTTTTGTTTGTTTTAGTAAAAAAAAAAAAAAGAAGTGAGGAATCACATCTACTCATGGAGTGAATAATTAATGACAGATAGACTGTTACTCTCTGATATGACTATTATACTGTGCTGTAGCAAAAGTTAGACAGTGATACCCTGCCCATGTCAAAGCCCTTGGTGATGAAGCCTTCATGGGAAAGAGATAGCCCTGAAAGAAAGACAGAAACTTAATCAAAGGAATTTGAATACTACATGGAATAGAGCAGATGATGCAGCCCAGTTCTGTCCTGGGAACCAGTCCTCAGACTCTACCAGCTGTTTTTGAAATTCTAGTCAAAATGGAATAGGAAAGAAAAATGGAGAGACATGTTTCCAATGGTAAACTTTGGATTGATGATCTGTGGATCACATATATACCAACTGCTGTTGGAGTCAGACTCCTCTTCATCACAAAGCTGTCCCTTCCTATCAGTGGAGTCCAGAGGGCAGGGATGTGCTGCTCTGATCCCCCCATGGTGACTCATTTGTAGTGGTGACAGAAGAAACAATGATGGGGAACACATTATGGATTAATGTAGGAACTTAAATGTTCTCACAAGCATTCCTGGAACATGCCCTCAGGATCTTTGCAACTGATGCTAGGGGTAAATGTCAATGAATAAATGGTACTACTAATAATTTGGTCCCAATTAAACCCCTCTGATTATACAGCCTTACATAATTATAAAAATACTCCAAGAATTATGAGAATACATATTCAGAAAACAAAAACATCATCATTGTCATCTTCTTCAGCAGCAGTAGCAGCTACCACCATCATCACTTCATCATCATTACCACCAGTCATTATTATAATCATCATCCTCATAGAAAGCACAATCATCTTACAACCATTACCACCATAACTATCAGCATCAGAATTATCAGTCACTATCATCATCACCATCACTATTAATCAATACCACCACCACCAACATCGCCACCATCACCATCAATCACTACCATCATCGCCATCATCATTGATCACCATCATTCTCACCACCACCATCATCATTACCTCCATCATCCCAGAACTACCAGGTACAGAACACATTTCAAGTGAAAGGATGATAAATATTATTATAACTAAACACTTTGGTTTATAAATAAAAGAATAAAAGTGAAGTATGCATTTAGAGTGGCTAAGTCAATATTGTCTTTGATTCTCCTTTCCTTTGTGCCTACTCATCACCACCTAGAGCACCTTACTTTAGCTGAGTGCCCCACACCGCAAAGGGCAGGTATGCTTGCAGAATGTGAGTCTTTGTAGTTTTCCTCTGGATATGACCTCTATAAATTGATAAACTCTGAGTGCCATCCAGAAGAATGAGCTCGATGTTGTTGCAAAGCTTGCGACTTTCCCTTGAACGGACTTCAAAGGGAAGCTGAGTGCACCTGCAGCATACTAAATGATCCTGCTTGGTGTGGGTTGGTCCCCACATCAATTTCCACACAATGTCTGGCTTTTAGCAATTCAAAAATGAGAGAAAGAAAAGTGCTCTCTTCAAAGTGTGAGTTTGCTAGACCACATCCTGATCATAGTGGGGAAGAAATGCTCACCTGTATAACCCACCAGAAAGAAACTCTCCTCATGTAATTAAACAGAATGACTCTACAGTAAATTGACTTGGATGCTTTTACCTGGGTAACCACTGCTGATTAGAAGTGGAGTCCAGAGTTGCTCTGGAATCTTCTCACACTGTTACTAGAGACTAAGATGCAGTATCTCTGTATTTGATTTTAGTAAACCCATGGTATTAGCAATACTGTTGTATTAATTATAACAATTTCATTATGCACCTAAGTATCACCAGTAATAACTAAGTATTACCAGCTTGCATAGTAATGTCTCCAGAATAGGAACTAGCATTATACTGTGAATTGAATAAATCTATCAGGAGTAGAACAATTTGAATTTTTATAAGAATTTTAAACCATTCATGAAGTGATAAATACTTATTATGGAAAGTATGAAAACATATGAAAGATAATGAAGTTGATAGTCACCTCAGCACCCCATTCAAAAAAGTTAAAATTATGTTTTTTCTCTTCTTGAATTCTTTACTGAATTTATCATTTTTCACACAAAAAAATTATTAGGTGCCCATCAACTGAGGCTGGAGTAAGTGATGCAGGAAGAAGAGAACTCAGAACTGAAAACTACAGAAACAGGGGTAGCATTGTGAAAATATTTTAATCAATCAGAAATACTTTAAAATGAACAAAACATTCCAAATAGCATTACCTAATTATCTTAATAAATATTTATTAAGTTCTACTACACCAGCAGGCAGCATACTGAGTTCATTTATAATCTAATTGAATGTTCTGTGACCCCTAATGGATTGTGCTCATTATTCTTGCCATTTGGATCAATATCTGAAGCTGTGTGAAGAGGTCAACTTTCAGAGTCTAATAATGTAGGTATTGATTGTGCTGGCCCTCTAGTTTTGGAAGGGTTAAGAGTGCAGCACTTGGAATAGTGATGCTTATGCCATCTTTTCCTGAGCCATGGCAGGTCTAAGACCCATAGAAATTTATCTTTTCCTTTTTCTTTTTAACCCAATGAAGCAAATATATCAGGACATTAAGATTTTAGATAGAACCATTTTTAAGTTCTGTGATTGCAACATGTCTAGTCTAGTGTCTTAGTTAGATTTTCTATTGTTATGGTAAAATATTATGGCTAAAAGCAAGCTGGGGAGTAAAGAGTTTATTGTAGTTTACAACTCTCAGGTCACAGTCCATACTAATGGAAGTCAGGGAAGGAACTCAGGGCAGGAACCTGGGGACAGGAACTGAAGCCGAAGCCATGGAGGAACACAGATGACCAGCTTGATTCTCCTGACTTGCTCAGCCTCCTTTCTTACACAACTCAGGACCACCAGCCCACAAGTGGCAACACACACAGTGGGCTAGGCCTTCCCACATCAATCATTAATCAAAAATAAATAAATAAATACCAAGCAGACTTGATTATAGGCCAATATTATAGAGACATTTTCTCAATTGAGAGTCCCTCTTCCTAAATGGCTCTAGATAGCATAAAGTTGACATAAAATTAATACCACAATACTGACTAATAAAATGAGAATAAATTAAGTCAGTAAATATGGTCATTTATAGCAAATCTCCAAATACCTCTACTGATGGCATAACTCACCATCTTCAAATCTTACTAAAATATCTGAAATGAGTTTCTTCTGTGAAATAAATGGTGAGATGAGATGAAACTCTGGCTAGATAAAAGGAAGTTGGAGACACTGATTCCCTTATGCAATGAAGAAATCAAAAGTAAACAGATTGATGGGCAAAGGGAGAAGAGGAGAAGGCAGAGCTGGTGCTCTTGAACCTGAGGTATAAGAGATAGACACAGGAACGAGAGCAACTAGACAAGGGAACATCAGGAAGCTTAGTAAGGAAAGCAATGATGGTGATAAGCCATGGGTCCAGAAGAACCCTTGAACCTCATTGCTGTCAGGGTTCTCTGCCAGAGATGAGAGGGAAGAGTTCATATTGACTGGCATAAAGGCTTGAGGTGAGGATAGGCTGGGCAGGAATAAGGACAGTAGGTCACCAGAACAATAAATGCACAGATAATGCACACTTGACTATGCCCCATATGGTGTAAGAAAACAGAGAAGAAGCTAGGGAAAGAAATAGGAATCAGAGGTCAGTGCCCACAGTTGTGAGCATGTGAATACTGCTGTAGGACAATGCCAACTTTCATTCTCCTCTGTTAATCTCCACACTACCTCCAACATCTCATTGGTGGGACTCCGGGAAATAAAAAAAAGGCTCAGAAGGTAGGATTACCTTCTTAACATGAGATCTGAATTTTCATTAATATCTGATAGCTTGTTTCCACCCCTCCCAATCCTATCATAAATTCAGTAACAGACATTCTCACTTATTCATCACTTCTAGAATTACTCTAATACCTAGAGTATAGATAAGGACAAGAAATGATAGGAAACAGAAACATGGGACCTAAATAATTTCTGAGAGGGCAGTCTAGTATAATATTAAAGTGCTAGAAAATTCAGAATGTGATCTACTTGATAGTGGCTCCCTGGAAACTGTGTGGACAAGATTTGGGTCCTTGTTGGGATAGATTGCTGCTGTCCATGGTCCTGCCTGAAGAATGGCAGAGAGATCCAAACAAGGGAGCCAATCACAAGTTGCCACCCTTGTCTTGACACCTGATGAAACAGGAACAACTTTGACACTCATACAACCCATCTTACTCTGCTGAAAAATAAAGTCCTCATTTTGCTCTAATTAGATCACTTTTCTTCAGTACTGTCCAAATTTAGTCTTGAATAGTCCTAGCAACCCAGGTGTTGGTAGATGATGATATAAAAAACATGTAATGAGGACTGGAAAGATTGCTAAGCAGTTAAGAGCACTTTTCAGAGGAGCCAAATTCAGTTTCCATCACCCATGTCAGGTAGCTCACCTGTAGCTCCAGCTCTGGGGAGTCCAAAGCCCCCTTCTGGCATATCTGGGTACTCCACTCACATGCATCTATCCCCACATAGACATACATAAACATATAATTAGAAATAAGAACAAAACCTTTAAAATAATGTAATAGAGCAACATATAGAAGCCATACATTGCACATTAGACCACATGTTCTAGACCCATGTAAAGTAACATTTCAATATCACCACCTACAAGAGCATGAAAAAGTCAGAAGTCATCCTAGCATGAATTTTCAGATACTGAATTCTTTTTTTTCTACTCTGTATCACAGCTGTGAGGTACAAAACAAAACATTAAGTATCTCCCTGAATCTATTATCTTTTTCTCCAAATTGTCAAATTTGATGAGCTTAATTGGTACACCCTCAATTATGCACACAAGCATCTGTCATCCTTTACCAAATTGCCCTGATTGTTAAAATATTATGTAAGTATTAATTAAATAATGGATTAATTTGGGTGAAGTGCTTTTGCTAACTAATGATATGATAGTAATTAGGCTTCAAGTAAAACACAAGACAACAAAAGCACCACACAGCTTGTTGGAGGTGTACTGTTGTAGAACACACACAGTAGTTTGAGTTCATTTCTGAGAAAGACTATATGGATGTACCTCTTTCTAAAATATTGTCGGTTTATAGTTTTATGAATTCAGTAAGTATTTCTCCTAGCAGATCAGAAGCTGAGGTCATTTGCATGTGTCCTGGACCTTTTCCTTTCACCTGATAAATATCTGGCTAGGGTAACTTCAGGGAGGAAAGATGTATGTAGGCCCATAGTTCCAGGGGATATCATCTATCATGGTAGAGAAGGCATGGGGACAGATGCGGCTTGGGACTGTGGTGGTGGGAACCTGTTCATATCTAGGTGGACCAGGAAGCAGAGAAAAGGATGGAAGTGAGTGGGGGTATAAGCCTCAAATGCTCCACCACTAGTGAACCACTTCCTCCAGTCCATCCAAACCTCCCACAACAGCAGCACTGGCTGGGGATCAGGTGTTCAAATGTGAGCCTGTGGGAGACATTTCATTCACATTTAAACCATAACAGTATATTATTTAAATATGTGTTTATGTTTAAAAATAAGACATGGCATTAATAATTCAAAGACTTTGAACTAAAATTAACATAAAGTCCTAAACATAATTAGACACGAATTCATCTCTAAATTGGCATCTAATACAATGATACTTTTCACTTTAAAACAATTCATGCTCTCGCTCTGTGCCTCTGCCTTTGTCTCTCTTTCTTTCTTCTCTCTGTCTCTGTCTCTCTCTGTCTCTTTCTGTCTCTGTCTCTCTCTTCATTCTGTCTCTGTTTCTGTCTCTGTCTCTGTCTCTCTCTCTCTGTGTTTGTGTGTGTGTGTGTGTGTGTGTGTGTGTGTGTGTGTGTGTGTGTGTGTGTATGTGTTGTATACATGTTCTTCTGTATGCAGAGGTATGGCTGTATGTGTATAGAGATAAAAAGTCATCACCAGGTTACTTCCTCTGTCAGTTTTTGAGGCAGGGTCTGGCATGGAACCTGGATCTCACCAATTGGCTAGGCGGACTGCCTAGAAACTCCCAGCGATTATCATTTCTTTAACTCCCCAGTGCTGGGATTACAGGCATCCACCTCCTTGTCCAGTTTTTTACATGGATGCTGGGATATAGGTTTGGTTCCTTTTGCTTGTGAAGCAAGTTCTTTACCCACTGCACTATGACCCCATCCCCTTAGTTCTCTGGCCAGATTTTGGTTGGCTTTCCCTCAATAGAATGATGTTCTTTGATCTTCAACCAAGAATATTCTCTTAGCACCACCAATACCCAATATGTGAGCAAATCTCTATTCCTCTCAATTACTGAGAGCTCAGAAACTACAGTCCCCTGAATCAAGGCCATTTCTCTAAGATTCAGTGTTTCTGCAAAGACTAGTTCTTACCTAAGTGTGCCTTGTTTCTTATTATGAAAGTCTTAATTAAAACAGGTGGGTATTTATATTCCAGAGAACAACCCAAATGTTGCTAAAGGAACCCCTTCCTCCAATTTTGAATGTCAGGCAGGGAACAGGTTTTGCTTTCAACTTTGCTCAATTTATAACCTCAGAATAGAGATATTTTCCAAAATGTCATGAGGACACATTGAAAATACTTTAATCATATCTGTTCTGCTTGACCACTTGAGTTGATCTTTCAGTGTTTGTTTCTAATGTCACATTTTCATACCATGTGGCGTGTTGGAAGAACTTTCTAAAGAAAGTCTAAAAATGTTGGTTCCAATTCCCCTCAATATTTGGTGCTGTGCATTAATAGTGTGCTGACTAGAGCACCAAGGTCAGGACAAACAGAATGGAGCAAATCTTTAATAAACTCACTATCTAGAATGGGTAAATTTTGTGCCAGCCACCGCAGTTATACAATTAATCCAAATTATCCCTGGCGTAAAACATGTCCTTAGAAAAAAAAAAAATAAAAGAATAGAATTGAAACCCAAACATTGAGATGAGGTTATAGAGATCTGAGGAAATAGCTCTATGGATAAAGTGCTTGCTGAGAAAGGATGAGGACCGGAGTCTGGATTCCCAGCACACATGTAAAAAAGCTGTATAGATGTGATAATGACCTGAAATCTTAGCACTCCGGAGGCAGCACAGAGAAGCCCTAGAGCATGCTGGCTGGCATATGAGCCAGGACTGGTGAGTTTCAGATTCAATGAGAGACCCTGTCTGAGTAAATAAACCAAAGGCCCAATGTCACCTTCAGGCCTCCACATGAATGTACCACATACTTATGCACATATACATGATAACATGCATACACATGCACACATTACATACCTATATGTGGGGCAATGCATTGAAGTATTGTGGCAGAATTTGTCACATGACATTCTGTTGGTCTATAAGAGGAGCTCAGTGACTTCCAAAGAGGACAGTAGATAAGCTGATTCTGAAAGAAGGGAGGGAGTAGATTTCCCTGGATAAACGCCAAAGGCATGCAGAGGAAGAAAAAAGTCACAGCTCTTAATCTTAGAGAAAGCACAGACCCCTGCCAGCAGAGCTTCTGTGAGGCTGGAAACAAAGGAAAAGGCCCAAGGATGCTGTGAGTGGCCTATTTAGGTCTGTGAATTTATCCTGGAGTCATCTCAGGTGGGTGCTGAAATAGTCAAAAGCAAAGAAATTTCCAGTATATTTGGTCTTCAATGTGTCAGTGTGATTGCAAGATGAGAGACTCACTGTCCTCAAGGACAGTGGCCAGATTGTATACAACAGTACATGGCTCTGGACCCTCCAGGAGTGAGCCCAGGTGGTCTGTCTTTCCATAGGAGCCCAGGATCAGTCACACTGTAGGTGTACTGACTGCTCTCACTAACATTAATCATAGCCTCAAAGATTTGTTGTTGAGAAAATGGTCTCTGAGTGACAAGGCTTGATTGATAACTGACAGCTTCTCTATTCATTTCCTTTTCAGCACCCACCAGTGAAAGCTACATCTACAGCTATAAGTGGTTCCACAGGAACACCAGCCTGTCTGGGCACAGCCACAGCCGCCCCATGCCTACAGCCTACAGTCGGGGCACACCTGGTCCTTTTTGCCAAGTTTCCCCACTAGTCTCACTTCCTGGAGTCTCTGCCAAGCCAAGTGACAATGTCTGGTCTCCCTGCTATAGTAAGTGCTGGTTAAAGGTCCCCTGCTTTTCACATGTGCTGTGTCTTTGTTTATTTCCACAAAGATCAGGCATGGATTATGAGTGCTGAATGCATCCTGATCTGGAACACAGATGGGTCAGATGGGAGATGACTAAAACTAAAAATAAAATTTAAAAAGTAACTCGAATTCAGCACCTACTGTGGATCTATAGCCCGCTACTCACCCCACAGATACAGGCCTATTTGTTTCTTGTAATTGCTGCTGCTGAATATCTGATATAGTTGGATGTATTGTCCACATTTTAAAAAGAAATTCATTTATTATTTTATTTTTGTATATTTCATTTAGGGGATTGATTTTTTATTTTCAATAATATTTGCACTTATTCTTTGAAAATTTCATGCATATATACAATGTATCTTCTTCACATCCACCCTTCATGCCTCTGTTTCAATTCCCTCTGGTTTGCCCGAACACATACCCCTAATTCATGCCTTAATCATATATACATCCCACTGAGTCATCTAGTACTCTCTATAAGTGCATGGACATCCTACCAATAACCTGATTACCTAGAGAAAGTGACTTTCCCTCCCCCAGCAGCCATCAGCTGCCAATAACTCCTCAGCAAGACAAGTGAGGTCTTGGGATCCTCTTCCCCATCCATTGTGAAATTTTAACTGACTTGATCTCGTACAGATCTTTTTTTTTTTTTTCGTACAGATCTTAAAGCAATATGTTATACACATTTTCAAATAGATCAAATTGAGAGTTATGATGGTAAACAACTAATTCTTATCATGAATTTTATATCATATCAATAACTTTCAAGATCCTGCTTGTAGGTGTACTGGAAGAAAATGAAACCAATACATCAAAGGGATTACTGCTCTCCTGTCTTCACGGACTTGTTAGTCACAATAGACAAGGTGTGGAACCAATCCTGAAGTGCATCAATGGGTGATTAGATACAGAAGGCATGTAATATGTACATAATTTACATAATATAATATTTGCAACATTAAAAAATCCCTGTCACTATCAACAGTGGTCATGCAAATGGGCAACAAAGCCTCTGGGCACATCATTAGGAATCATCTAAATTCAAGTCAGCCTTGGAGAATGTCTGTGAGAGATTGTCATGATCACACCAATTGATATGGGAAAACCCATCTTAATTGTGGGAAGAAACCTGGGCTGTATAAAACAGAGAAACAAGCTGAGGAGTAGCAACATTAGTTCACTGCTCTGCTCTTGACTGTGTTTGCAGTGTGACCAGTTCTCTGTTGTTGCTGTGACTACCCTGCTACAATGGACTATAACTTGGAATTCTGAACCACATAAGCCTTATTTCCCTGATGTTGCTTTTGTCGGAGTATTTTGTCACAGCAAGAGTAAAAGAAACTAAGGTATTATGCAAAAATATATTTATCTATTTAGTTCCAACAACTAAAGAGCTATATAATATCACTTGCCCCATTGTTGAGTTGAGGAAACATAATGAGAAGAGTCAATCACATACTGAAGTTGTTAAATTAAAATCAGTTAAGTCAACAATCAGTTAAGTTAAAAATGTGTATTGGCATGGTTGCCCTGTACCAGGGTTTAAGCCAATGAAAACTTCTAAAATTGAGTGAAGGGCTTTATGGTGAGTTTTGAATATTGTGAGGCATTGAACTCTGGATTTTGAATAGATAAAATGGATTGGAGTTGTTTCTCAGCAAACAATCCAGTTTGGAAAATAAGTCAGCCCTGGCTAGCAAAACTAGTTATCACATGGAAAGTGCTTGAAAGAGTGCCTGTCCAATGATTAAATGCTGGCATAGAGCAAAATTCTAAAAACAGAATATATATATATATATATATATATATATATATATATCACAATCATACACATCATATACATACATACACACAGCATGCATGTACAATGAACACAAACACACAAACATATATATGCAAAGAATATACAGGAATTTCCACAATGCATACAATTATACACAACACACACAACATAAACACATTCACACAACACACATAACATGCACATTGATATATACACACAACCTACATGTACACACACAGCACATATACACATACCACACAAATACATAACACACATGCATTCTTATATACACAACACATATACACAACACCCATTTTTATATACACCCAAGCACACAGCATACACACATGGATACAACACAAACAGCTGAGGACTGTAGCACTGAGAATATTAGATGTCACAGATATATAACTTAACCTTTTCACCTGGAAATCCCAGGGTACTGAGGTTCCAGGACACCAAGAATATTCTCCCAGATCTTTGATCTCCAGCTTTCTGATGCAGGGCTCTTGGTTCTGCCCTATACAGGACAGTACTTAGGACTCTTTGCTTTCTGTCTAAACTCACAGTGCCAATAACAAGCTTTAAGAGGTAATTAAGTGAAGAAATGTTGTACTTTCTGGCTTCACTTACTCCATGTATTTGTACATGGATTGGTACACCTTAACAGCCATTTAAGCTGTAAGAAAATATGAAGTAGAAATAGTTGTTGATTTTATTGCTTACCCGATTCTTTTTAAGTAGGCAATGATCTCTGATGATGGTATTGAGGTGACATTGTTTAACTCTAATTTTATGGATTTAAATTGCTTCATTCCAACGTGTGGGTGAAGAACAATTTAAATATGAATTTCAAGTAACTACTCACCACAAAACAGTTCGGACTGAGTTTGCAGATTGTAGCCTGTGTCAAATGCTCCAGTCATTTTGCTCTCCCGGCAACAATCCTGTGAATTCTGGAGATTGAAGTCATAATGCATAATGATGAAGACCCACGGAGATAGAGAGAATCAATATGAAACCTCATGTTTTTTAATGTAGTCTTTATCACACGAAGAAGCTGTTTTGATGAAAGGGATTGAAATTGCTTCAGCCTTGAATTGTCAAACTGAGGGAGATTTTCTTTTCTCTCTCTGTGCGTTTTCAAAATTAGGAGTATGTATTAATTACTTATGGATTGCTTTAATTAGATCATCAGATGTGATGTTCTGATGTGTTTTTACAAATACTGCTGTGAGAAGTCTTCATGAGGTCTACTCTAATGTTGTAAATTACTGGAAACTGTAATGTCATAATAAACACTTTCTCAATTGTTGTGACTTGAAATCTAGCCATGAGAATAACTAGGAATAATATAATTAAATTTTAAGATTGATTAATGAATATTAAAGACTCATTCTCTATTTAGTTTTGTCCCATGGAAGTGCTAACCCTCTCACAGGTGGAGCTGATAACTGCCGAAGTTACCTACTGAGTCTGTACACAGTGAACCACTCAGCGGAATCATACTACAAAACAAACACCATGCTCCTATTCTGAATTCTGTTGACTTGTCTCTTGTGATGGTTATTGTTGGTTGTCAGCTTGAATCAACTAATACCCAAGCATCTGGGTGCACTTGTGAGGGATTTTTCTTAATTAAGTCATTTGAAGTGGAAAGACCCACCTTTTATACAGATCTCCTTAGGTGGGAAAAGCCACCTTTAATCTGGGCCACACCTTCTGGTAGCAGCCTAAATGAAGGGCATGAAAGAAGGAAGCTCTGTAGCATGAATCTTAAAAGTTCTTATTAATAAAATCAAACCTGAGCCGGGTATTGGGGTGAACACTGGAAGATCAGAGAGACAGAACAAGCCACAGCTATCTCACCTTGCCGGATCCTCAGTTAGTCTTGCTTCCTCAGACTGGAAGCCTCTATGTCCTCATATCCGAATGACTCTCAGCTGAACTGCTGCTAGAAGCCTGAATGCTTAACCAGGCCAAATGCTTCTCCAGGCCAAAATGCCTAACCAGGCCAAATGCCTCTCCAGGGCAAATGCCTCTCCAGGGCAAATGCCTCTAGTTTCTGGTCCTCACGCTTTATATACCTTTCTGCTTTCTACCACCACTCCCTGGGATTGAAGGCTTGCTTTCTGGGATTAAAGGCGTTGGTCACCATGCTTGGGTGTATCCTTGAACACATGGATTTCTGCCTCTGGAATGCTAGGGTTAAAGGCGTGTGCTACCACTGCCTAACCTTTAATATTGTGGCTGTCCTGTTCTCTGACCCCAGATAAGTTTATTAGCGTACACAATATTTTGGGCAATACAATACCACCACAAAGCTCTTGCTCTTTGCTTGCTTGTTCTTACTCTAATGGCAAGTCTGTTCCTTTACTGGCATTACAGCCTACTACTTTCAGACTCTACCATATGCTGAAGATCACTGAGATATCCAGCCTTATAGAATGAATGACTACTGGATTCTTGGACTTTCCATTGGTAGATAAGAGCCATTGTTGGGTAGCTGGATCACAACCTGTAAACTATATGTGTTTCTCTCTCTCTCTCTCTCTCTCTCTCTCTCTCTCTCTGTGTGTGTGTGTGTGTGTGTGTGTGTGTGTGTGTGTGTGTATGTGAGAGAA
>CABHPP010143432.1:0-26942 GCA_902168425.1 Peromyscus attwateri
AAAAAAAAAAAAAAAAAAAAAAACCCTCAAAAGATGAACATAGGAAAACAAAATGACGGCTTTATTTATACATAGAGAGTGTTCAACATAGCTACAAAATTTCAAAGTGACTTGCTGGGCTAATATTAAGACAATTCTTGGTCCACAGCTCTCAAGGCTTTTTAGCTTAGAGTCATTGGCTAGGCTCAGACATGAGCTGCAGTGAGGAAAGTTTAGGCATGGAGAGTGAGCAGGAGTCTTGCAATAAATTGCACCTCAATTTGATAATAAAACTCAGGGAGGAAAATCAGAAAGCTGTGTGTAATTTCAAACAATTAAGAACATCCAATCATTCCTGATTCTTATTGTGTTATTGATTTTTCTTTCCTCCAAAGTCTCACTCGCACTCCCAAGTGGTAAATCCACACAACTGTATAAACATGTCATTTGGAATAGATTGTGATTTCCTCTAAATAAGCAGCTACAGTTACCTGCCGGCTGTCCTTGGCCAACCTGATTTCCCTTGTGTGTCTATCATCTAAAGCAAGCAGTCATAAACCAAGATACTCATGGGTCTCTAGTAGGTCATATCAATGTGTAAAACTGGTCAAGAAAAACACCTCTTGCAGTCCTCGGTGCATCTTACACATATTCATCAATGGTAGAAGTAAAGTATAGGAAATATATCACGTTCCTCTTGACTCTATCATGAGTAAACAGAAATTCAAGTGTGATAATAATTAGGAACTGTCAGCTGGCCTCTGCCTACAGGGTAATGGGAACTGGTAGGCACCTTGGTGACCTGGAGGATGTATGTATGTGCCCAGAGGGTACCTGCTCCTGTTTTCCTGAGCAGCCCATGGGCTGGTGCTGCCATTGAAGATCTTACCCCAGTCAGAATGCCGGTCATTAAGGAAACAGAAAACAACAAATATTGGCCTTGATGTGGACAAAAGGGAACCTTTATACACTGCTGGTAGGGGTGCAAACCAGTCCAACATTTATAAAAATCAGTATAGAGGCTTCTTAAAATTTAGAAATAGGTTTACCTTATGACCCAGATACACCAATCCTGGGTATTTACCCAAAGGGTTACATATCAGCATATCATAGAGACACTTGCACATCGACTTTCACCGCAGCAGCATTCATAATAGTTAAGCTACGGAAGCAACCTAGGTGTTCAACCACAGAGAGATGGGTAAGGAAAATGTGGTACGTAGTCACAGTGGAAATTTTTTTTTCGGCTATAAATGAGAATGAAATTGTGTCACTAACAGGAAAATGGAGGCAACTAAACATAATCACATTAAACAAACCAAGGACGTCTCAAGAAGACAAACATCATAGGTTTTCTCTCATTTGTGGTTCCCGGATTTTGTACAGTCACATGAAATTGTTTGTGTATCTTAAATGAAAGCAAAGTGAAATTGCCTAGGAGAACAAAGAGGCTGAAAAACCAGAGGAGAGAAGGTTGAGAAAACAAAGAATAGGAGGAACAGGGGATGGGAGACGGGGACCCAGTCGGTACATGGTATAAACCTGTACAAAGAAGTGTGTGCCAGTTAGGGTTACACTGGATTTCGTTTTACGAGAAAAGATAGCAATCCCAATCAATATGGGACATTTCCCACCCATATTGAAAATAGGAAAGTTAAAGAGGTTGAGGCATTCATATGCAGGCAAACACTACACCAGCTCCCCCCACTCCAAAAAAAGAAAAGTGTCTGTGTGCTGACTTTTGACTACATACATGATTTTGACATCATTTATCGAAATTGACTTCCTAATATCTTGGTAAATGCCATCTGAGCCCAAAGAGGATCCAAGAGAACTTACCTTTTCCTCTCCATCAAGGCAGCGCATTCCAACCAAGGCTAACTCCTCTGGCATGTGCATGTGCGTGAGTGCGTGCGTGCATGCATGCATAGAAGAACCAATTGCAATTAAAGGCATTTTGGCAGTACAGTAAATTAAAGGGGCTCATTGAACTGGATTAGGTCCTTACTCCAAGCTATGAGTAGTGCAGGCAGACTTGGGTACTCTGTTTGCAGCAGAGGGCAGCACTATGATTCATATCATCACAAATGAGACAGTTATTAAAAAAAAATACCACCAACACACTGCTCTATCTGGAAATATAGCAACCCACTACTGGAGATATTTTGATGCCCATTGTGGTCTTTTAGTCTTAAAGTTAAGAAATGCAATCCAAGGGAAGGTGGCCAACACTTAACATCCAACACTAGGCCAAAACGTAGGACCACCTCTTAGCAGTTACTAGTTGTGTGGTTCAGGGGTGAGAAAGAGAATTCTTTTTTGTTTGTTTGTTTGTTTATTTTTGTTTTTGTTTTTGGAGACAGGGTTTCTCTGTGTAGTTTTGGTGCCTGTCTTGGATCTCACTCTGTAGACCACGATGGCCTTGTACTCACAGAGATCTCCCTGCTTCTGCCTCCCGAGTGCTGGGATTAAAGGCGTGTGCCACCACCACCCTGCTGAGAAAGAGAATTCTTTTTTTTTTTGGTTTTTCGAGACAGGATTTCTCTGTGTAGCTTTGCGCCTTTCCTGGAGCTCACTTGGTAGCCCAGGCTGGCCTTGAACTCCAGAGATCCGCCTACCTCTGCCTCCCGAGTGCTGGTTTTAAAGGCGTGCGCCACCAACGCCCGGCTGAAAGAGAATTCTTAACCAAATCTACCAGATAGACATGTTGCCATGAGTCACACACGCTCACAGACTATCCTTCTGCCATGCCGGGCCACTGTGGTTCTCTAGAATTTTTGGTTACTCTGCCTTTTCATATTAGCATTAACATGTACAGAGGTCTGGGGGTTAGAAACAATGACTTCAAGACCCTCAGAGTCTGGATTGCTTTTAAGATAATATCACCGTGCATTTCATCACGGACTACCCACCCTGTGTCTTTCCTAAGGTAAACTGTCATCTTGGTGTCATTACATAACCTCACCCAAATTGCATGTGTTGTATATATGTTGGAGGATCAAACTCCTTTATTCACCATAGTAAGTATTTTGACTCCACAGCTTCCAAACTACTTCATCTATCCATTCCAGAAAGGAAGTTGTGTTCAGACTTTATCATCCATCCATCAGTAAAGTAAAACAGAAAAAAGACTGGTAGAAAACTAATTTTGCTGACAATACAACTGGTCTACCACACTGGCTTTGTACATATCTCACTATGAATCTCCACTGAGCACATTCTTCCTCTGAGGAAAAATAATTTCTGCTCCTGTTACATTCTTTACATCATCAGCTTCACAGAGACATTTGAATGCATAGGTTCACTCCAAGATGTCCAAGAGCAGTTACTGGATTTGGTTGCCTATAACAAAAATTAAAAACCAAGGGCAATAGGCCTAGAAGTCAGGATAAAAGTGAGAAAAGCCATCTGGCAGTGTTCATGACACATTCATACTGTCTAGCTTTTCAAAGTTGCCAGAAGACTGTTTCTCAGAACTACCAAAATCATGAAAGCAATAATCAAACATCAAATTGCAATAAAAATTAGATATGAAATATTCATTCAACATCAGGATGTCTTTGATCTACTTACTAGCCTTAGGAATATAAAAAAGAATTAGTTCAACATCTAGGCAGAAAAACAACCACCTCAAAGAGAAAAGGGTTGGCATCTCACTTTTCTCTACAGCACTATCAATGCCAGAGATGATAAAATATGAAAAGAATTCTGAACTTTAAAAGTAGAACCAAGAATTTTTTTTCAAGGCATAAGGAAAGAACATACTCAAACAAGAAAGACCCCTGGGAATAAAATGCAGAGTTCTTGCAAAGAAAAGGAAATTTGCAGCCAACATTCAGTGGATTAAGAAATGAATTAAGGCCGGGCGTTGGTGGAGCACGCCTTTAATCCCAGCACTCGGGAGGCAGAGGTAGGAGGATCTCTGTGAGTTCGAGGCCAGCCTGGGCTACCAAGTGAGCTCCAGGAAAGGCGCAAAGCTACACAGAGAAACCCTGTCTCGAAAAAACCAAAAAAAAAAAAAAAAAAAAAAAAAAAAAAAAAAAAAAAAAAAGAAATGAATTAAGATGAAAAAAAAAAAAAGGATGTGGGGATACAGTGGTAGATCTCTTGTCTGGCATATACAAGGCCTTCAGTTCAATCCCCAGTATCACAGGAGAATGCCAACAACAAAAATGAAAATTGAATAAGTGGTTGTAGAAGAATGGGTGCTAAGTCATTATCTATTTCTCTACAGCATTCAAGATAACAGGACAAATCACTATAGTGAACACTGATAATATAAAAATAAAAACACAGTCATCAACATGGAAAATAGAGAGAGGCAGGGGACAAAAAGTGTAGCAAGTCTTTTTCTCTCCCACCAACCAGCTCCCAAATAATGACCCAGAGACTAATTATTAATTATGAAAGCTTGGCCTTTAGCTTAGGCTTGTCTCAACTAGCTCTTATAAATTAAATTAACCCATATTTTAAAATCTATGTTCTGCCATGTGGCATTATCTCTCTTCTATCTTGCACTTCCTGTCTCCTCTCCTTGTCTGGTTGATGATTTGCCTTTCTTCTCCCTAGAGTCTTCTCTGTCTCTGGAAGTGCTGCCTAACTTCTTTCTTCTTAGCTATTGGCCATTCAACTCTTTACTAACCAATCACAGCAATACACCTTCACACAATGTACAGATATCTCACAACATTTCCCCTTTTTGTCTAAATAAAAAGGAAAGGTTTTTAACTCTAACATAGTAAAACTATATACAATAAGAACAATTATCAAGTAAGAATTACAATCACAATGCCAAGTCCACTTGTATTTGGAAAATTTGGAGAATATACTGTATTATCTTTCCTATCTTAGTGAGTTCAAAGTTTTGTATTTAAACCATTTTCCATCATAACATCTATTACCACCCTAAAAATATCTTTTTATACCTTAAAACATCTTCTTAGATAAACAATTTAAGCTTTATGTTTATCAACCTGATAAACTTTGTGTCTCTTATATAAGTTTCTTTTCTGAATTTGGTAACAAGAAAAATTGTATCTATAACTATCTCATTTCAACTCCATCAGATACCTAAGAAGGATATCATATTAACTGAGTAAACAGGAAGTGCAGAGCAAACAACTACCAAAACTAAGAAATGACAGAAACAGCTGGATGCCTGTACAGTCATCCAAGGTTCCTCTGCAATGTTGGGGCATCTATTTTTGGCCTACAAGCCTAGAATATCTGGGAAGGCTTTTCTATGAAGCAGGAATTTTGAAGGACTGTTCCACCTTGTCTTGGCAAAGTTTGACAGTCTTATTCCTTTGTGTCCTGCTTGTCCTATTTGTATAGTACACTGTCAACAGCCAAGACAAGAGCAGTTTCCTGCCCAAATAGCTAGTTTTGCCACATTGAATGAAAACTCCATATGGAAGTTCTTCAATGACCATCATCCTTTTTTAAAGTAAGTTGGTGCTTCCAGGAGCAGACATGTCTCACTGTCATGGAAAGCCTTACGCTATTAAAACATTTTTAAATGCCATATTCTGTAGGTCGTTGAAGTGTTTGAAGACCATCTATCTATTTGAAATATATCTGTTTAACCTTGAAAACATACCTAACATGACTATAAGTTTGACAATTATAGATGACTATTAGTCTGTATTTTTTAATTATACATTATATTTTAAATGAGGTGCATAAACACAATACCTTACATAAGAGTAGAAATATACATACAGTATAACAAAATTAACTTTAAATTTGTATCACTAAACCAAAATCCATACCAATGTAAACTATTTAAGATTAGTAGTTTTTTTTTTTTGGATTAAAATAGATTCAATACTTACCTGGCAGGGGAGATACCATGATCACGAAAGTGGTTTTCCCAGGGCGAGGCTTATCCATTGCACTCCGGATGTGCTGACCCCTGCGATTTCCCCAAATGCGGGAAACTCGACTGCATAATTTGTGGTAGTGGGATTAAAGAAAAATAAATAAATAAATAAATAAATAAATAAATAAATAAATAAATAAAATAGATTCAATAATCTACCCTTTTGTCCTATCATTTCTATATCCCCCCTTTTCTTTTTTGAATGAGACCCCTGAATCTAATCTCCTTTGTTCAGCTTTTTTCCTAACCAGTACCAATAACAACTTATAACCAACCTCCCTTAAATGATAATAAATATCCATAACCCATCTTTTGGGAATGTACACGTAGTTCTCTATCCTGCTTCCTTATTGTGTTTGGGGGCACTGTTAATCTTTGGACTTTGAGAAAATTTAGGATAACTGTTAAGTCTTGGCTGTAGTATTCTGTGAGGCTGGATCATTTCAGTCACCAGCCTTGAAGCTGTTTTAGATGCTGGATCATGTGGGACATTTGTTTTTATTGGTATCTGGTCCCTTGTTCTGAAAATACAAAAACTTTTAAAGGTGACATATATATCTGCATTAATACAAGTATAGACTGCTCATCATTCATACGTCAACCAAAGATTATTTTTTTGTTTCATGTTTGAGCAGGTAAAATATACCTCACCTATCTTGTAGTTCTTTTATGTTTATTTATGTTTGTAGTCAGATTTTTTTAGGGGGTCTTCCTTGATCAAATCTGATCCATATTAATCTGGAATGAATCCATAGCCTATCATTTACTGTGGAAATAAAAACATAACCTCTCCCCCAAAGTAACACAACTTTTGACTTAAATTTTGAAGTCAAAATACCTTTAAAATATATAGGTAAATTGAATCTAGCAATTTTTATAATCCAGTGTTCCTTAGCAGTTGAAAATTTTAAACACAACTCAATAACATACAGGATCCAGACTCTCTGTGTATTTCCCATATTTATGTGGGCTTATTATATTTTTTATTACTCTATTCCTTTTTTAAGGACTTTCTCTACCCTTTTTCTTTTCTCTCCCATGCCTACACATATTTTTAAGCACACTGTAACCTGTTTTGAGGTTGTTGTTTTTTTTTTTTTTTTCATTTGAATCTGCTTTATTGTATCTGTAATCCTTTTCTGTCTGAATGAGCAAAATTTAAAATGCTGTGTAACTTAGATCAATGCATGCTGGTGATGGATTCTCCCTCTCGGTTCCCTGAGAGCCTAGTCTCATGGCAGAGGTACATTTATCACCAACTCTGGGAGCTATGATTACCACCCCAACTCTAGGAAGATTCTGGATCTACATCATCACTAAGCAGTGTGTCACCCACCGCTCATAAACACCATTTAAGTGCCTGGTAGCAGGGCCTCTCCAAAAGAGCTGCCTGTTTTTGCCACTAGCACTGAGCCAGGAAGCTGTTTCTTAAAGGAGCCAAGCCTCTGTTCACCATCAGCAAACAGAACCCACTGTAGAAAAGGCAGTTACCAAGAAGCCACGTTTACTCCATTTTTGTGTGTTTGGGATCCTTTCCCAAGCTCTCTCGGGTTTTACATGGATGTAGTTGACCCATATTGGATACCATTTGTAGGCAGAGTTTTCCTGTCCTGATTGCCTACTCCCAAATAACCAGTAGCTGCTTCCCAAATAACTGACTTAGAAACTTAATATTACATATAAATGTTCAGCCAATAGCTTAGGCTTGTTATTACCTAACTCTTACATTTAAATTAACCCATATTTCTTATCTATGCTTTGCCACATAGATACTTATGTATCTATGTAGAAAATGAGGACATGTAGAAAATGAGGCCATGGCTTATTGCCTCATTTTCTACATGTCCTGCTTCCTTAATGGCTGGCTGGAAACTCTAGACTCCACCCTTCCTCATCCCATCCTTCTCAGTTTGGCTTTTCCACCTAACTTTATCCTGTTCAGCTATCGGCCAGTTAGCTTGTTTATTAAACCAATCATTGCAGCATATATTTTCACAGTGTACAGAAGGATTATTCCACAGCACTATACATTACTTTTTTTTCCCCCCTGAGACAGGGTTTCTCTGTGTAGTTTTGGTGCCTGTCCTGGATCTTGCTCTGTAGACCAGGCTGGCCTTGAATTCACAGAGATCCACCTGGCTCTGCCTCCCAAGTGCTGGGATTAAAGGTGTATGACACCACTGCTCAGCTACATTACAGTTTTAAATGATCTGTATAGGTATAATACCTTAAACAAGAGTAGAAATATATATACAGTACCCATGTAAAATATTCAAAAGTAGACTCAACAATCCACCCTTTTATCCCATCATTTCTATACTATATCTTCCCCTTTTCCCTTCAGAAAGAGGTCCCTGAATCTAATCTACTTTGTTCAGCTTTTCTCCTGACCATGATCAATATCAACTTGTACCCAATTCCCCTAAGCAATGACAAATATCCAAAACCACCCACTCCAACTCTTGGAAATGTGGGCATAATGTTCACTAGACTGCTTCCTGTTGTCTTTGGCTTTGGCATCTTTAGGGTACTCTGAGAAAATTGGGATAATGACCAAGTCTTGGGAGAGCTACCTGTATTATTTTTTTTTGTTTAGTCTCTGTGTGACAGGAAAGTATAGAGCTTTTATCTGAAGTCTTGGCTGGATAATCTGTGAGACTGGACCATCTCAGCTAGTAGCTTTGAAGTTGTTCTATATGCAGAATTTTGTGGAAACTGCAACAGAGGCATTGTGAGAGGCTAGATCACCTGAGATATTTGTCTTCATTGGTGTCTGGTCCTTTTTCTCTGAAAACATAAGAACTTTTAAAGGTAACATATATATCTGCATTAACACAAGTATGGAATGCACAGTGTGCACAAGTCAGCTAAAGATGATGTTTTTGTTCTATGTTTGAACAGGTAAAAGACATCTGCCAACTTTATAAGTCTGTTTGGACTGTGTAACCAAACCGTAATATAAATCTCCATTCATGTTATATGAAAGGATGGCATGTAATAATAAGTCACAAAGACTCTGTAGCCAACAAGATTTATCATGTCTCATCCAGTCTCAGAGCTGTTCCCATAGTAGAGGACTCAGCATATACATCACCTGTCCTGTAGTCTTTCTTGGCTTTCCCCTCATGTCTAGAGCCAAGATCCTCATGAAGTCTCCCCCAATCCAATATGATCTCTATTAAATTTGAAGGGAACCAGAACATTTTGTTTCATGTGGAAATAAAGACATAACCTCTCCCCCAATGCAACATATTGTTTTACTTTCATTTTGAAGTTAAGACATTCTTAAAATATATGGGTTGGTTTAATTTAGCAGTTTCCATAATCCAGTGTCTTTCAGCAGCTATTGGTTTTTGTACATTAGCATTTAAAAATTTAAGGTCAATAATGCATCATATAGAATCCAGACGCCCTGTTTACTTCCCATCTTTATGTGACTTGGTTTTTTTTATATTACTTTACTCTCTTTAAAGACTTTATTATTTTTAAACTATTTTTTGACTGTCTATACTCATTTTTTTTCTTACTTTAGTGTCTAAGCACATTTAAAAATCTTTTTAGAGGTTTTCTGTGTCAGACATGGTTTTACTAAGCACTGCAGCATTTTTGAACCATGTGAGCCAAGCCTTAACCTGCTGGGAGGCTCTGCACATGGCCCTGGCTGGCTCAAACCCACAGCAGTGGCCCTGAGCCTCGTCTCTGTAGGACACAGCCCACCTGAGAGACTGTGGGACTAAGAAGCAGCATCTGGCTCCATGTTTGCATGTTTGGAACATTTTTTAAGCTTTCTCAGGTCCTATGTTGCAATGTTTGGCTCCACGTTGGGCACCATATGTATCGAGTCTTTTCTCTCCCTCCAGCCGGCTCCCAAATCATGACCCAGAGACTTATTATTGATTATGAAAGCTTGGCCTTTAGCTTACGTTTGCCTTAACTATCTCTTATAAATTAAATTAACCCGTATTTTTTTAATCTATGTTCTGCCATGTGGCATTACTTCTCTTCCATCTTGCACCTCCTGTCTCCTCTCCTTGTCAAGCCAGCAACCCTCCTTTCCTCTTCCCAGAATCCTCTGTCTCTGGAAATCCTGCCTAACCTCTTCTTTCCTAGCTATTGGCCATTCAGCTCTTTGCTACACCAATCACAGCAATACACCTTCACACAGTATACAGATACCTCACAACAAAAATGCAAGATGTTGAGGTCATTGTCTTTCACAACAATGAAAAATGAATGCTTCCTAAAACTCAACCATTTAGCTGAAATTTAAAAAAATAGGTTGACCTTATCATCTAAATAAAGTCAAGAACTTTTAATTATTTCCCTCTCATATTGTATATTTTGATCATATTCTCCTTCAAACTCTTCCTAGATCCACCCCCCCTTTTGTATCCACCCCCACTAACTTTGTGTTTCCTTTTTTAAAAATAATCCATCAAGTCCAATTTGTGTTGTTCATGTAATTTTGAGCATGGGACTATCCACTGAGTGTGTTCTGCCTACCAGGAACCACATCCTTATAGAAAACTCACCCGGAAGCCACCCACCATCTGTCCACAGTTCCTTAGTTAAGGGTGGAGACTCTCAGACCTTTTTCCCCTCCATGATAGGATGTTAAGTGACTTGGTCTTGTGCTTGCAACCACAGTTGCTGTGGGTTCATGAGTGTTGCGGCTCCCTCACATCCAGAAGACACTTTCACTCCAGTCTTCCCCAACCTCTGGCTCTGTCAGAAAGTCTGCCCTCTCTTCCATGATGGCCCCTGAGCCTTATGGTGGTGATGGTGGGTGTCACAGATGTCCCATTTGTGGCAAAGCGCTCCACTGGTATTTATTTTCTGCCTGTGGACTCATTTTGTGTTTCTGCATTAGGCCCTGGTCACTGTACAAAGAAAGTTGTGTAATGAGGTCTTAGAGCTGCATTAATCTGAGTCTAGGGATACAAATTTAGATGGTACTTTGATGCTATGTCCATTTAGGGGAAGAATAGTAGTCAGTTCACCCTTGGGACCTGTCCACTCCCCAACTATGTATTCTTAGCCAGATTAACAGTATCAAGCATGTGTTTTCCACTCAGGAGCCGGTCTTAAGCACTATCAGAATATATTTGTTCACCCTCATAACACAGGGTTCAGGGCTAGGTAAGACTGTTGATGACCATCCCTGCTCCCCAGCAGCCCATGTAGCACCTTCCAGTACTAGGAGAACCGGCCAGCAGGGAGGAAGCTTCTTGGTCAATATTGACTTGATTTGTCATGTCCTGTGGCAAATGTTTAAGGGATCTTCAGCAATGGGGTCATACAATCAAGTTCTGATGGGCAACCAGGAGCAATGGCAGTAGCCTCCAGGACACTTGTGACTTACTCTAAGGGAGATATCCTACACTTGGCCCTGCATTTGTGTGTTTGTTTTTAACTCCCCTCCCCCCAATCTATGACTTCTGAGTAGAGCAGAATCCTCTGTGTATGAGAACTCCAATTAAGTGCTCTTTCTCTCCCTCCCTCCCTTCCTCCCTCCCTCCCTCCCTCCTTCTCTCTCTCACTCAAACAGACACACAGAGCTTATAAAATAGTGGATTTCCATATGTCATTTCAACATCCTTACTGTTATTAGTTATTCCTTTCCCTATCCCCTTAATAAACTTTTAAATTAGAGAGGGTTTTTTTTTGTCTTTTTTTGTTGTTGTTTGTTTGTTTGTTTTTAAGGAAACAATGTGAAAAACCATGAAATCCAGCTAGGCCTTTATTTTTTTATTCTATTAAATACATTTAAAATCACTTTAAGAAAGGACCATGAAAGAGCTCCTCTCTCCATCCTTCTGCCTCAGACAGAAGAGCCTTCACTGGATGAAGCACCTTGCTTTGGTGCTGTCCGTGTGGATGAAAGGATGGTTAGGTGGATGTTGACTATTAGTGCCTACTTCTTGGTCAAGTGGTGTTTTGTCTTTTTCATCTTTGCATCTTTAATAATTCTTGAAAAAGTTAATTCCATACTTTTTTTTTTTTTAACAGAAAGATGTCATAGTGTATACTGAATGTTGACATTCTCCTCAGGAATTAATAGAATCCTAGAATTTGTTCACAAACTGACTTTGTGATCTTTTAGAAATGATACATTTATTTTGATTTTCTGTTTGGATACCAAGACTTTAGTTAATTTCACTACTTTAGTAAGGTTATATATAATTGTATCAAGTATCTTAAAAGTTCTTGTTAATAAAAACAAACCTGAAGCCAGGTATTGGGGTGAATGCTGAACGATCAGAGAAGCAGAACAAGCCACAGCTTCCTCACCTCGCCAGTTCCTCAGCTGATCCTGTTTCCTCAGACTGGAAGTCTCTGAATCCTTATCCAGATGGATCTCAGCTGAACTGCTGCTAAAAGCCTAAAAGCTTAACCTGCTATAGTTCCTCGTCCTCAAGCCTTAAATACCTTTCTGCCTCCTGCCATTACTTCCTGGGATTAAAGTTGTGAGTCACCATGCTTGGCTGTTTCCAGTGTGGCCTTGAACTCACAGAGATCCAGGTGGATTTCTGCCTCTGGAATGCTAGGATTAAATGCGTGTGCTACCACTGCCTAACCTCGATGTTTAATATTGTGGCTGTTCTGTTCTCTGACCCCAGATAAGTTTATTAGAGCGCACAATATTTTGGGGAACACAATACCACCACATATAATACTGTACAATATTAGAGATGATTTTTTAATGGTGCTCCACCATTCAACCTTAACCTTTATTTATAAAATTCACTGAAAGGTGAGCTTTGGTGCTGTGGATGCTGGAGAATACTTAGAAATCCAGAATTGTTCATTGCAGATTCACGTATAGCCAAACTTCAACATGTCCATGTGAACCAGTCTCACATTTGATCTGGAAAGAATAAGGGCGACTAGGCAAGAGCATGAACTCCTGATCTCATGGCATCACCAGTACTATTGGCAACACCCTTGTTCCATGGCGGTGGAGAAAAGCCTGATGGGGTAGAGCAGTGTTTCCCAACCTGTGGGGTTGAGGCCCCCTTTGGGAGTCACATATCAGACAACTCATAACAGTAGCAAAATCACAGTTATGAAACAGCAATGAAATAATTTTATGGTTGGGGGCCACCACAACAAGAGGAGCTGTATTAAAGGGTCGCAGCAGTAGGAAGGTTAAGAACCACTGAGCTGGAGCCTTCTTTGTTTAGCCAAGGTTGTAATTCTAGCTCTGTTCCTGCCTGTTTTCAAAGCCTGGCATTTTGGTGTTCCTAGTAATTCTGATGGCTAACCAACAACCTCTTAATAAATTCCTTTTCTGTTTTCGTCAGCATACATCAGTGTCTATTATTTGTATTACAACTATGATTTTGTGCTTATGCTTCCTATATATTTACTTGCATTTTAAATAATTGGTACAGAACCTCAAGCCTTAAATTCAAATTCCTATAGTTGTCTGTATTATTTATTCTGCCTATGCCTTTGACAACCTAGTTGCCTTTTTCCCCTCCTCACTTAATAATGGACTTCTCTAGTAATTCAATCAACAAACATATGTTCTAATAACCACTGTACTGGGATCAAGAGGAAAGGAAATCTGGGTACAGTAACACACACCTGTAAACCCAGCACTTGAGAGGTAAGGTCAACTCCTTGATCAGGAGTTCAAGGACAGCCTAGACTATGTGGAGAGTTTGAGGTCAATCTGGGCTACTAGAGATGCTTTGTCATAATAAAACAAAGTAAAATGAAACAAAAACAAAAGAAAAAAGACTATGTGGCTCCTAACAAGGAATTCAAATTCCAGAGGGGAAGAAAGAAGATGAGAGAGAGAGAGAGAGAGAGAGAGAGAAAGAAAGAAAGAAAGAAAGAAAGAAAGAAAGAAAGAAAGAAAGAAAGGAAGAAAGAAGAAAGGAAGGAAGGAAGGAAGGAAGGAAGGAAGGAAGGAAGGAAGGAAGGAAGGAAGAGTAGTAGATTCAGAAGTGGGATGACTACAAGGCTTCGTTTTTTTTCTATTCATGAGTAGAAAAGAAGAGCACAAAAGGTAAGGCCCCCAAGGAGCTAAAGCCTACTCCAGGAGGGGACCCTAAGAGCAGAGAAGTAAGGCAGGCAGAAGGGCACAGGCCATCATCGCTGTCAAGCCACACCAGTGTAGCCATCTGGCACACGGGAAGTCTCTCTAAAGTGCCGTGGACATGTCTGCGGGTTGTGTCCCTCAATCTTACGGGATATCAGAATCATCCTGGGCTTGTTAAATTTTAGTTCAAAGGGGTTTGAGTTCATCCTTTTAAACCCAGGTCCCAGGAGACTCACATGGAAGGAAAACTGTGGCAGGAGATGAGCTTGGAAGCAGAACTCATGAAAGGTTAAGAAGTTTCAATTTTATCCTAAAGGCAAAAGGCTGCTATTCAAGGACTAAAGACAAGCAGTGACTATATCGTGTTTGCATCTTAGAAAGTTCACAGGCAACAGTAATGGGTTTGAGAAAACACATCTTGGCAATGGGAGATGCTAGGTTATTAGAAACACTATGCTGGGAAAGACTACATATTTGAACTAACACTGCAGTCCAAAAGGCAGAGAAAGTCGTCAGGATGGAGTTTAAATGCCATCAGTTTGGTGACAACATGCCGTGAGGTCTGGAGGAGTCTGGAGTAGGAAGCTGGCTCAGGGGCTTGTATGAAAGGCAAGAGATGGAGAAGTTCAAAACTCCCCAGCAAAGTGTTCCGTTTTGGCTATGATTATCTTGATATTGAGCCAAAAAATAATCCAAAGCCTTGTGAGAGCGTCTGTGCTTGAGTCTAGAACTCAGAACATAGGACTGTATAGAAGCTGCGGACTGTGTTTCAGAGGCAAGGGGAGATGCAGGGAGTGAACAGGAAGGCAGGCACTGGCGGCCCAGCCAGGAAGGCCCACCCCAAGCTGCAGTTCTTTTTGCCTGGAGACTTAGGAAAAAGGATACTTGCTAGAACCAACAGATTGATGTCTAAGGAAGGACCTAGACTTCTCTATAAAAACTACTTTTTGCGGATAACAACAGTATAGAACAGTAGTTCCTCCATTTGTCACATTTACTGCATGATGGAACTGCCTGCTATATAAAAGCTCTTGAAAAATTCAAAACCAACCTGGGCACAATGCACTACACTTATAATCACCTGGTCAAGACCAGCCTGGGCTACACAACAAGGCCCTATCTTGAAAACCCAAATAAAATAAAATAAAATAAATTCAATGTCCAGATGCTCCACATGTTATACCATTCCAATAAAATAGCATTCCCGGGGCAGAGGGAGGGCCAGGTATCAGTATTTTCTAAAGAACCTCAGTCTAATCCAATGTGTAATAAAATTAGGAATCACTGACACAGGCTGCTATTGGCTAGACTAGCCTAAGTGAAATTTTCTGACATAGCAGCTGAAAGTATAGTTTAAGGGTAGGCACGAAACCAGGCAAGGAGCAAAGCCTGGATCAAAGCTGAAAAGACAGCATCAAGTTTCAGATCTTCAGAGAAGAAGGAGTAGGTAGATCTGACCCATGTGACCTTCTCAGAAGCAAGTCCCAGCCCAGAGCCGTAAGAACGTTACAAGGTTAACAATGTTCTCCTAAATGGAAACAATGTAAGTGAAAAGGACCCGGTCCTCTTATTTTTGCAGACTGACATCTGAAAGATTCTAAGAAGAGATTGAACAGGGAGCAAACAGAGGGAGACTTGGAAGAGGATGAGTAAACCCTGGAGCACGTGATCGTCTAAGAGCATCAGAGGAAGAGATGCTGTTCCCGGGGAAAGGAAAGGCACAGTAGAAGAGGAAAAGGAGAAATCAGTGAGGGCAACATTGCAGGAGTCAATGGCTGAGAATTACCGGGAGGAACACTTAGCAGTGGTGGTGCTGGAGAAAGAAATGGCAGAGGAGCTGAAAAATGCCAGTCGGACTTATCTCTTCATTCATGTGGGGGGAAAAGTAGAGGGTAGGTGTCTTTTCTTCTGCAATCCGCTTGATAGCCACTATCTTAGTCTCATTTGATTGGTGCATTATTGAGGGATGGAGAGGAACTGCTTGAAATTCAAAATGTGCTAGCATCATCCGTTGTTCTCAAGTCCACATTACACAGGAATGATCACGTTCCTAACGGAAGCATCCTGAAACAGGCCCCTAAAATAATCAAAAGGAACGGAATAAAGGCTTGGCTGGGAGTGCTGACTAAAAAAAAAAAAAATGCTTTGGAGGGAGGAAGGGTAAGAGGGCTGTGACTGAAGCATCCAATTAACCATCTCCCTCTGCAACGTGTCTCATTTCCATTCACTTTATTCCATTCTCACCCCCACTGGTCCATTCTCCAGTACTCCGGAGTCCCTGCTTCTCCAGTCCATCTCTCACAGCAGTTGGGCTACTGCAGCTCTTTACTCTTTCTGTATCCCATCGGAGTCAGAAATCAACCAATGCACTCCTGGCTTGGGCTCTGAGTAGAATGCCCGGGGGTCTGTTTTCTTGTTCTGTCGCTCTCCTGTTGTGTGACCTTGAGCAGAGAAGGTAAGCTCCGTGTGCCTTAATTGTATCACCTGAAAAGGTAGCAGGAAGAATGCTTCCGTGATAGGAACATTACAAGAAAGAATAATCAATTCATCCATAGAAGGGCTGTGGGGGGAACGGCAGTGTGAAGCAATCTATCTCACGCCGATTTGGGCTTCTCTTCTATAACATGCCCAGGAAACACATCTACCTAGATCGTTATGGAGATTAAATTAGAGAGTGCACCTGAAGTCCATCAGTCTCATGCATAGGCTATACTAAACAGCAACAAATGGGAGCTGTTATAATTACAAAATCCCAAGTAAAACGGCCCGTACTCTGAAGGCTTCCCTTTTCCCAGCCTAAACAAATAATTTCATATCCTGTGCTCCGCTCTTGATTTTAGTTTTATTGTAGACATTATTTCCCTACTTCTTTTCTCTATTGTTTTTAGGTAGGTTCTTGCAATGTAGCACAAGCTGATCCGAACGGATGGATGGAGGTTCTCCCGCCTCAGCCTCTCCAGTGGCATGAGCCTCAGCTCCCTTTCTCTTGCTTCATTGACAGTTGCTCACATCTTTATCTTCTCGTCCACATTACCAAGCTAAAGTCAGAGCATCACTGTGTTAAGCTAACTCACGTAGTGTAGAACTGTGCTGTGCTTTTTAAGTGTCCATAGTAGGTTCTCATCAGCTGGTGATTGGATGCCTTTATTTATATTTTTATATGGAGCTTCATTTCTTTTAAGTTTGTATTGTGACTTTTGATCGTGTTCAATATGGATGAGAATGTGGAAAAAATTGTAGGCAGAAGTGTGAATTGGAGCCATTGTTTGGAAGAAATTATAGTAAGCAGACTCTCCAAAGATAGGAGACTAGTTAAATAAATTGGGGCATATGGATATGACAGAATATTTCATATAATACATTCCATATTAGACACTGCCTGTATACATATATTATACTATATTAATATTGAAAGACCCCTAAAACAGACTAGAAGTGAGTAGAACTATAAAGCAATGTAAATTTCTTTCTCACAAATGTAAATGTCTCCTTTTGTGTAAAATTAAAGATAGCTAGGGGTTTATGCAGATTTATGCTTTTTTAAATTAGGAAGTATAATAAGCAGTTGTGCATGTGGAGAAGGTGGTAAGGAAGGAGAGAAATACAGCTTCTCACTTTCCCTTTGTAACATTCTGTGCCGGGTTCTGTAATCTTCTAATCCGTCTCTCTTTTTTAAAATGGTGGTGGAAAGTGAGATTAAAGCCCCCCTTTGTTTAGTTTATTTTTTTATTCTTTCTATATTGGTATAATATTCATTATTTAGTTATTTTGGCAATGCTTGCGATTGAACCCAGGGTATTGTACATGATAGGTAAGTACTCTACTATGGAGCTGTATTGAGCCTCTCTTGGCATATTTTTAAAAGTATTGTATAAATGGCCCATGTTAAGTGTTTTGAGAAGACATTTTAAAAAGAATTATTTCTTTTAAGAATCTTATACATCAGTACTGTATTCATCTCATTTTCCTCCTCCTCCTGACTCCTACCAAGTCCCCCCACCCCCTCTCAAATTCTTGACCTCTTCTCCCTTAATTCTTTCTTAATCATTATTGCATATAACAATCACATGCGCACGCACGCGCGCGCACACACACACACACACACACACACACACACACACACACACACACACACACACACACACACACACTGTGATGGCTATTCTTGATTGTCAACTTGACTACATTTGGAATTAACTAAAACCCCAGCAGCTGGGTACTCCTGGGAGGGACTTTTTTCTTAATTAAATCATTTGAAGTGAAAAGACCTACTTTTAATCTGGATCTTCTGAGGTAGGAAGATACACCTTTGGTCCATATTTTTTGAGACGGATAGATCCACCTCTAATCTGGGCCGCACCTTCTGCTGGCAGCCTATGTAAAGGACATGGGAGAAGGAAGCTTGCTCTCTTTGCTTGCTCTCACTCTCAGTGGCAGGCCAATTCCTTCACTGGCATTAGCGCCTACTTCTTCAGGATTCTGGAGTATACCAAAGACCGGCAGAGACATCCAGCCTCATGGACTGCACAAGGACTGGATTCTTGGGCTTTCTGTTGGTAGACAGCCATTGTTAGACTAGCTGGCCCACAGCCTGTAAGCCATTCTAATAAATACAATTTTATATATATATATATATATATAGTATATAATATATAATACCATATAAAACAAACACACACATATAAATATACATATTATATAATATATAATACCATATAAAACAAACACACACACATATAGAGTTCTGCTCCTCTAGAGTATCCTGACTAATACAGCTTTTGGTACCAGAAATGGCTCTGGAACAACAGAAGTATAAGGATGAATTGCTGGAGTATCTGGAATAGACTTTCCAATTTGCCAACACCTACAGTTACTGAAGCCTCTCCTAGAAGCTTGGAGAATTCTGAAAGCCCATGGTGTGAACTATTTTACAACCTTAAGGAGACAAATGCACGTGATTATTCTGATCTCCAGTTGTGAGAAGCAATGGATTCGGTGACTCTGTACACAAAACTTTTGACAGTTTGTGGGAGAACAAGGAGACTGAAGACACTGCTTGGTTGCTCCTGCATCTCTGGATAAACTGACAAAGGAAAAGAATGAGGTCTGTGATAAAATTAACCAACTACTAGCATCTCAGAATATGATGAAGGACAACAATGAACTCAGTGATAAAAATGACCAGCTCCAGATGCACACAAACAGTCTAAAGGTTTCTAAGGCTGCCCTGAAGGAGACTCTTCTCTCCAGCAGCCACAGAGCTCAAGTTGCAGAAAATCAAACCAAAGCCCTCATTATAAGGTTGGCTGAATTACAGCAAAAATTCAAGTCCCAGCCAGGGAGGGTGTCAGCAGCTAAAGTGAGGGCATTGCTTGGTAAAGAATGGGATCCTGTAACTTGGGATAGAGATGTGTGGGAGGACCCATTGAAGCTGAGAACTTTGAACCCTCAGATTCCTAGGGGTTTATCTCACCTGAAGAGCTTGTCTCTCCATCCTCAGAAGAAGATGTACTCCCACCCCCACTCCCTGAAATAGTGCCTTTTTTTACCTTTGACTGAGGAAATTAATCCTTCATTGTCTGCTAAACAACTGGTTAGTTTCTCTGAAGAAGATGCCAGACAAGACAGTGTTCACGTCCCTCAGGGCCCACCAATAGTTAGTTACCTTTAGACCTTAAGGCTTTAGACTTAAGGCCGGGCAGGCTCCTAGAGGGGAGATAGAAAGTGTAGTCCATGAGGAGGTACACTACACTCCTAAAGAGCTTAATGAGTTTGCTAATTCATTCAAGTAGAAGTCTGGGGAATACGTGTGGGAATGCATTTAAAGGGTGTGAGATAACAGTAGAAGGAACACAAAACTAGATGAGGCTGAGTCTATTGATATGATTCAATTCAGTGGAGATTCTAGGTTTAATATGGAAGCTTCCACAGTTAAAAAAAATATGCCAGAAATTTGTTTGAATGGTTGGCTGAAGCATTTGTCAAAAAGATAACTACTGAAAAGGAGTTGGAGATGCCTGATACTGCTTAGCTTAGTGCTACTCAAGGGATTTTAAGGCTCAGGGAAATCACAATGCTAGAGTGGGTACACTGTGGAAAACCTAATCCTCCACAAGGGGAAGACCCAGAAGACACACCCTTCGCTAATCCTGTAAGACCCAAAATGGTGAAAGGGTCACCGGCACATTTGAAGAGTTTTGTTGTCACCCTTTTCCTTGTGCCAGACCTTAGGGTTGGAGATGCTGCTGTCGGATGGATGGACTAAATGCAATGGGTTTAATTGGGCTCCAAGGTAGCAGGGGCCAGGTGGTAGCATTGAATTACCAAAGGCAAAGGCAAGGTGAGCGTAGTTATCATAGTAGGCAGCATAGACAAAGCAGTGTCCATAGTGGGCTGACCTGCTAATGGTCAGCACATGTAAAATGGTTTTTTATGGTGGCGTGACTCGTATGGACCTTTGGTACTAGCTAACCAAACATGGTGTTTCCAGGCATGACATAGATAAGAAGCCAGTAAGCGGCACCCCTCCATGGCCTTTGCATCAGCTCCTGCCTCCATGTTCCTGTCATGTTTCAGTTCCTGTCCCGATTTTCCTCAATGATGAACAGTGATTTGGAAGCATAAGCCAAATAAACCCTTTCCTCCTCAAGTTGCTTTAGTCATGGTGTTTGATTACAACGATAGTAACCCTAACTAAGACATTATCTATAAAACCACCTCAAAGTGACATTTTAATAGTTGTGGAGCATTCTACAAGATGATACATGTGATTTATGATCCCTTTGCAGATTATTTAAATTTATAATGTTTTGGTGGTTATAATACTGAAATGAATATTTATTCCTTTAGAAAGTTCTGGACATGGAAAATTTTTAAGCAATAGTAACATTTTTACTGACAATCTTTTTAAAAGCATGGTCTTAGAGTATTCATTCTCCCAGGTGTTTGGAAGGATTTAGTGAAACTCTGGAATTAGCTATTTTGAAGAACCAAAATGCCTTGCAGATAAGGAGGAATCCTTGAATGCCCAGAGGCAATGTGGCAGTAGGTGGGGGAGAGACAGGAGATAAAGTGAGATGCGAGGTGGTACTTCCAGGCTGTAACTCCCTCATTCTGCAAGGATTTCTTACAGAGAGACTTGTGAAGGAGCTGACCTACAGTGAAGAGGCACAAAGACACATGGAAAGCCTGAGACTAATCATACGGTAAACCTGGGAATTAGCAGAAGTCTGGTGAAGGTCAAAGTCTTACCAGTCAAGAAGTTAGGGATGTGTAGTGGAGCACGCCCTTAATCCCAGAGGCAGAAGCGGGCAGTTTTCTGAACTCCGGACCAGCCTGGTTTACCGAGTTCAAGCATAGCCAGGGCTCCACAGAGAATCCCTGCCTCAAAAAAACAAAAACAAAAAACCAAAAAAGGAAAAGAAAAGAAACTAGGGGTGGACTCCATGTTGCTAACCAGCTTGCCCAGGGATAGACTGTCCACCCCTTTTCATTACCTATGCTTCCTCAAGGACCTGTGTGTCCTCTGGCATTATAAAGTCTTCACCATATGGCTCATTGCCTCTCACAGGGGATGTACACATTGGAGCTCCCAGTAACTGAGAGGGAAGGGACCTAGTTCACCTCACCATCACCAATATTACAGTTTTTAAATCTTTAGCAATTTAATCAGAAAGTTTTCATTGTTTACTGACATGGCTTGTGAGGTTTAGAAAGATTTATGATTTTTAAAATTTCATCTGATTCCTGGAAAAATGGCATCTCACAGGACCTTCTTTATCAGGCCACACTGATAGAATGGCAGTTTATACGACATGTGATTTTTGTCAGAAAAAATCTTGCTGTGTAGTCCAGGCTGGCTTTGAACTTTGATCCTCTTATCTCAGCCTCCCAAGGGTAAGAGATTCTAGGAATGTGCCACTGTGTCTGGCTTGCGTTAGCTGTTTTCTAATTACTCTTACAAACATTAACTTAAAAATCCATACAGTAAATCTATGACCTAATAGTACTATTCCCTCCTGTCCTAGATGGCATTGTTCGGCCAGACTTAACAGTGAACAGAAGTTAGGTTTGCGGCTGGCTCCAAGTTGGTGTTTCCCAACTCAGCCATGCTGCTGCCTCTTCTTTCACCCTCCTCTGCCAACCGACCCACACTGTCGTTCCTCTATTTTCAGGTTCATGCTAGCCCCAAAGTCCACTCACTTCTTCCTAGCTTTGGAGAAATTCGCTATCTACTCTCAAAGAGTGCTCTCTTCAGGACTAGTGTCAGCCAGCTGAAAAATAAAAATCTCAGTAAAAGCAAAAAGCAAAACTAGTCATACTCTATCTCCCCACCCCCTATCACCTCAAATTTTTTGTACTTCTGTCCAAACTCCCTTTTTTATTTTATTATTTATTTATTTATTTATTTATTTATTTATTTATCTATTTATTTATTTATTTTTGGTTTTTCGAGATAGGGTTTCTCTGTAGTTTTGGCACCTGTCCTGGATCTCGCACCGTAGACCAGGCTGGTCTCAAACTCACGGAGATCCTCCTGGCTCTGCCTCCCGAGTGCTGGGATCAAAGGCGTGTGCCACCATCACCCGGCTCCTTTTTATTTTTAAATTATGTATATTTATATATGTGTTGGGACAGCTGCATGCCACAGTGCATGTGTGTAGAAGTTGGAGGACAACTTTTGGAAGTCAGTGCTCTCCCCAAACCTGGAACCTAGGGGTAGAACTCAGGTCCTCGGGTTTGGCAGCAGGTAGCTTTACCTGCTGAACCACGTCACGCTACACTTTCCATTTCTTTGTGCTGTTACTTCTGCAACCACCCCAGTCTCACCTCTGCCTCTACGAACGCTCAACAACTGCATCTGTCAAGTGCATCAGGAACCTCAGGCTTTCCCGATTCTGTGGCTCCGTCTTTCATTTCATGGAGTTGGTCGTTTTCTGTTCGTGGTGTACTGTACTCTTGCGGATTTCCTTCTCTGCTCCTTATCTTACTTTGTTTTGTTGTTACCTCCCGTTCTTGTGCCTAACTTCCAAATCTTAAAGTCCTAAAAATCTAGACCCCATGATCCCTTTTGCCTGACTCTTTCAGACTGACTACATTCAGGCTCATTGTTCTAAGTATTACCTATCATACATACATACTGGGATGTATGATAAATTATGTATCATTTATCATACATCCCAGTCCCATTGGGGCTCCCCATCACTTCAAATTTAAACAGTAAATTGAATTATTTGCCCTCTTCCTATGTAGAAAACAATGCAGCTGTTTTGATGCCAGCCTAGCACAGTTGCCTATACACTGCGCTCAGTGCTTAAAAAGGTGATGAAAGAATCATACCTTTTTGCTTGATATAATCATCCAGAATTCAAACTGTAGTCCACCTGTGAGTTTATAACTCTTTAATAACGTGCAATTGGGCTAAGGAGAGGGCTCAGTGAGAAAACAAGAAACTTGAGTTTGAATCCCCAGAATTAATGTTAAAAAGCTAGACACAAAGCATGAGCACCTGTAATTCCAGCTCTGCTATGGAACGGTAGGAGATGGAGACAGGAGGATCCCCAGAAGCTGGTAGGCTAGCTAGCTGGGCAGAGAAAGAACAAAGACACCAAAACCAAACCAAACCAACCAACCAACCAAACAAACCAAAGCAAACAAAATCATGCACTAAACGAGGTGGAAGTTGAGCACTTCACCAGCGGCTGTTTGCTGACTTTCTCACATAGGCACAGGAGGTGTGTGGCTGTATCCACACACACAAATGTGCACAAGCACAGACCCCACACACAAAATAATGCACAACTAAAACCAATGGTAGAAATAATGTACATAATGAACGACCTTGAAAATTAGGAAAGAAAAAGAACTCAAAACAGTTTTTTATAATATAAGGTCTTGGGGAGTCAGGTGTGGTGGTACATACCTTTAATCCCAGCACTAAGTGGGCAGAGGTAGGCAGAGCTCTACAAGTTGGCAAGAGTTACATGGTGAGATCCTATCTTTAAAAAAAAAAAAAAAGAATATAAGGTCTTCTGGGCAGTGGTGGACCACGCCTTTAATCCCAGCACTAGGGAGGCAGAGGCAGACATCTCAATCAGCTGGAGGCCAGCCTAGTCTACAGAGTGAGTTCCAGGAACCCAGGGCTACACAGAGAGAAACCCTGTCTTGAAAAACAGACAAACAATAACAAAAGAATATAAGGTCTTAGAGTTGAAAAGAATGATAGTTCCGATCTCATATTTTATAGGTGAGAGCATGCTAATTTCCATGTCTAATGAACACCGTTATTGGTAGAACAGGATCCAGGGCTTTGTACAGAATATTATATGTAGGTTTATGTTAATGTGTATTCACAAATACACACATATACACACTTTTATCAGTGCACTGAGTATCTAAAAACGTTATAGTCTTTTCCATCTTACTCTGCAATAGGGTCTCCACAGCTACCAAACTTTCTGCTGTTTAATGAGTGTTCCACATGAATTACTGAATATGACCTACAGACTTTCAAAGTGAGTAACAAAGAAAATATACCTTGAAGTTCTCTTTAAAATAACCATAGTTCACCTATTGTCTTTTTAGACATAGAATCTATTGTACAAGAAGTAGCAATCCTGTTCGAGAGTTGACGAACCATTTGGAATTCAGCTTATTCCAAAACTTTAGGGCCTGCCTTTCTTCTCCAAAGGGGCAAAGCATGTCTTTCAAATTTCCTCTCTGTAGAGGTATTTCAAAGGCAGTCACATTTGATCCTGGCAGTCAACTAAGATAGGTGTGGTAACAGTTTTACCTGCAAGAAAGAAAAAATGCCAGAAGATTAAATAATTTGCTCAACACTTTATAGGAAATAAATCAGAGATGAAATTCAAATTCAAGAATACAGCCTGACGTAGTGGCACTTGGGAGGCAGAGGCAGGCAGATCTATATGAGTTTGAGGGCAGCCTTGTCTATATAGTGAGTTCCAGGACAGCCTGAGCTACATATGAGACCCTGTCTTGTAAAAAATTGAAAAAAAAATGTGAATTTGAACCCGTATATGTATATGTATATGCATATGTATATGTATATACATACATTTGAACCCCCCCACACACACATTTGAACACACACACATACATATATATCCCTAACAAAGGTTTTTCTACCTCTCATAGGTTGTCTTTTTCAAAATGGCAGGAAGAAAGTTTTATTTTCTGCTTAGTACACAATGACTTCAAATTAATTTAGAATGGGCAAGGGAGGAGGAAAAGGGGATTATGCCTGCTTCTTTTTGTTTCTAAAAAATAAAGTGACGCAGAGTGTTCAGAAGAATCAAACTCTAACTTAATTTTTCATGCTTGAATCCACTTTATGGAGGATGATTTACATAAAATAAATGTGCTCATCTTAAGTCTATAGTTTAATGAGTTTTGACAAATGTGCAGACTTGTGTACTCATCACCGAAACAGGAATTGCAGGATTGCTATCGTATAGAGGATTCCATCATGTCTAACTTCCTGGCTCCAGGCAACCACCCATGTGCTTTCTGTCAATTTAAATTAGTTTTACCTATTCTAGAATTCCACATAAATGCGATCATATGGCAAATACTTTTTTTGTGTCTGACTTTTTAAATTCCTTTGGCCTAATGTTTTTGAAATTCATGTATGGTCCAAATATCAGCCGTTCCCTCCTTATTATTCAAGAGCTTTATATTTAGTAACTATACCTTCATTGTCTTAGCCATTCGCTTGTTTTTAACCATTTGACTCAGCTCAAGATTTAGGGACTTATCAATAAAATATCTATGATCATTCATATGTAACCTTTGTGTGTTTGATTGTTTTGTAGTCAAATATCTAGGAGTGAAATTGTTCCATTATATAGGAACTGTATATCTAACTTTGTAAGAAAATATCAAATTACTCTTTATTGAGATTGCACCATTTTACACAAGCATTCTAGTTGCCAGATCTTCTTAATGCTGTCTGAGCAGGCTTCATCATTTTCACCATCTAGTGAGTGGATGATTGTATTGTGTTGTAGATTGTTTTGTATTTCCCCAATGACTAACAGTTGTGAGCATTTTTTTTTTCTTCACAGGGTTTCTCTGTGTTGTTTTGGTGCCTGTCCTGGATCTCGCTCTGTAGACCAGGCTGGCCTCGAACTCACAGAGATCCGCCTGGCTCTGCCTCCTGAGTGATGGGATTAAAGGCATGCGCCACCACCCAGCTGGTTGTGAGCATTTTATATGTTTATCTGCTATCTCAACATTTTTGTTGCTAAGTGAAGATACCATAAGTTTTTCTATGATGATTTATTTTGAGGTTTTGTTGGTTTTTTATGGACATATACATATATTTGTTTCTAACTACTTTCCCCCTTTGCCATTATGAAATGCCCTTCTTAGTCACTGGTAATACATTTTGCATTACACATTGTCTGTCTGATCCCAATGGAACCATTCCAGCACTCTTTTTTGCTATTCTTTGCTTTAAAAAATATTCTTGGTCAATTTCATGCATATATACAATGTATCTTGATGATATCCACTCCCAGTTCCCCCCAGATTCCCCCCAACATGATCCCCTCCCACTTTCAAGTTCTTCCTGCCCCCTTCTCATGACCCACTGAGTCCAATTCGTGCTGCCTGTTCACTGGCATGTTGACAGCTCATGTACATGGCCATGCAGCAGCCATGTCCATGTCCAGAAGATATTTCACAGCACCCCGCTATCTTCCAGCTTTTACATTCTTTCTGATCTCCTTTTCCATAACATTCCCTGGGTGTTGGGAGGGATAATATCGATGCTCTATTTAGGACTGAGTGCTCGACCATCAGCACTTGGACCAAGTGTGGATTAACTGCTCATTACTGGTTTTGACCTGTTAGCTGCCGCCCACTGCAGAAACCTCTCAGATGAAGGCTGAGAACAGCACTAATGTGTATTAGTACATAATGTAAACATAAACATTTAGCCGGGCGGTGGTGGCGGCGCACGCCTTTAATCCCAGCACTCGGGAGGCAGAGCCAGGTGGATCTCTGTGA
>CABHPP010143432.1:34446-44954 GCA_902168425.1 Peromyscus attwateri
CTTCTCTTCTCTTCTCTTCTCTTCTCTTCTCTTCTCTTCTCTTCTCTCCTCTCCTCTCCTCTCCTCTCCTCTCCTCTCCTCTCCTCTCCTCTCCTCTCCTCTCCTCTCCTCTCCTCTCCTCTCCTCTCCTCTCCTCCCTCCTCCTCCTCCTCCTCCTCCTCCTCCTTCTTCTTTTCTCTCTCTCTCTCTCTCTCTCTCTCTCTCTCTCTCTCTCTCTCTCTCCTTTATTATTGATATCAGTAGAGAGATGAGGAAGTTTTAACATCAATGAAGTCTAAGTCATCCAGTTGGGGGTTTTGGTTATTGAGTTTTTCTGTCTTATGAATATTATCTTTGACTGTCTCAAGATCTTAAGGACTCATATATGTGTTCCTTCAGTACTATTATGGTTTGGACTGTCCCGTGATCTGTTTTAAGTTTATTTCTGTATGAAAAGCAAGGTAGAGATGAAACCTTACTTTGAGTTTCACATGGATATTTCTTCTCTTCAGTATTATTTCTTGAGAAGACTTACTTCTCCGCTGAGCCACCCTGAGAACTTGCTTGGGAATCCACTGATGGATGGCACATGGTTGATTTTCTTCTACATACTCTCTCCCATTCCATTAATCCATACAACTACTTTTCTACTATTTCCTCTCACTTCAAGTAATGGAGTTACTAAATTGTAGAGTCATGAAATGAAACCTTGCCAATTTTCTTTTTCAAAATCATTTAGGCTATTTGACATATTTGCATTGCTATCTAAATTTTGATTTGTTCATTGATTTTGGATACCGAGGATCAGACCCCAGGGCTGCATACATGCTACTAGGTGTCTTATCCACTAATCTACATTCCCAACCTTTTAATTAAATTTTAGAATTAGCTTAGCTTACCACATTCTGTTTTTAGAACATCTTCACCTATTCTGAAACTAAATCTATAGATTGATATGAGATGAGTGAGTTTTGGTTTTTCAGTTCATTAATATTTTAAACTGAATTTTTGTTGGGTGTATTCTAATATTTCTTCTACTGTAATATTTTATTGATTAATTTATTTACAGTGCTCCTATTTGAACCCAGGGCCTCATGCTTGCTGGTCATTGCTAGAATTCTAACAAGCATTGATCTATATTCTCAACCTTTTTTGTGGGGAGGACAGAGTCTCATGTAGCTGTCACTGGTTTTGAACCCTTATCTCCGTGCCTCCACCTCCTATGTGCTAAGATTAAAGGCATGTACCACCATACCTAGTCTAATATTCTTTAAACTGTACTTTCCAATGTCACTTACTGAAACATATTTTCTTGATTTTATTATATTGGTGCAGTATCCTGCCACACTCTTATTATTAGAATAAATTATTGTAATACTTTCTTTTGGCTTATAGTTTCTTCACCACTTTTGGAATAAATAATTATATTGCCTACATATTCAAACAGTTTCATCCTTCGAAGTTGTATGCATTTTTATTGTCTAGTTGCATTGGCAATGTATTACTGGATAACAATAGCTGTTTAATTGAATTGAATAACAATTATGAAAAAAAGCATAATCTTACTTTGTCTTTGATCTTAGAAGGTAGAGACTAAGACTTTCAGCTTGGTATGTGGTCAGATCATTTTTATAGAAAACCTTTATTGGTTTAAAGAGGTTTCCACTTATTTCTAATTTGCCAAGTTTTAGAGGTGGTTTGAATCTTACTGAATGTTTTCCTGTTTATTGAGATGGTTATATGACAAGTTTTTGTTTGTTTTTTGCTTTTTTTTTTGCTTTTTATGTTAATCTGATGAGTTGATTTTGGCTAATTTATTACATTTTATTATTTGTTGGGGGAGGGTGTCACACAGTGACCACAGTATGCCTGTGGAGGTCTGTGAACAACTTATGGGAGTGTTTTCTCCTTCTATCCTGTGGGCCCTACAGATCCAACTCAGATTGTCCAACTTGGTAGCAAGTGCTTTTCCCTCTGGGCCATCTCGCCAGCCCCTATTTTGGTAAATGTTCAAAACTTTGACCAGCCCTACATCCCTGATAGAAGTCCTAATTTGTCATGATCTATTATTAATAAATATCACTTTCTTATTTTTTGACATTTCATTGAAGATTTTGTTTTTCATGTGTACTCTCCTTTTCTGGTAGTATTTTTCTTTTGGTATTGGGAGAATGCTGCTCTTACAATATGAATTGGATGTGTCCCTTCCTTTTCTTTTCTCTAAGTGAGTTTCTCTAGAACTGCATCATCATTATTATAGTTGGATAGAATTTACCAGGAAAGCTATTTAAGTCAGAATTACTTCGTGGAAAAATTTAAATCACACATTCAGTATGCTAAGCTGTATAGTGCTACTTAGATTTCTGTTTACTCTTGAGAGATTTGTTGCTTTGCCTTTTCTACGGAATTTGTTCAATTTTGTCTAATTATCAAATTAAATCTAAAGTTGGTCGGAATATTTCTTTATGGTTCTTTTTGAAACATGTTGGTTTTGTGGCGATTTCTCCTTTTATTTCTGGTATTTATGTTTTTAGTAATCTCAACTTTTATGGAATTTCTTTTTCTTGCTCAGCTTAGATAGTGGTTTACAAATTTCATCCATACTTTAGTTGACTCATTTTTCTGATAGTTTGGACATATCTATTTAATTGACATTCTGCTCTTGTCTTTGTTCTTCTCTTCCTGCTGGTTGGCTTATTTATTTATTTATTTATTTATTTATTTATTTATTTATTTATTTATATAATCCATTTTTTTCTAGCTTCTTGGTGGAATTAACATTAGTGCTTTCCTTTCCAGCACCATTATTTAAAAGTGATCCCACTATTGCCCTGGCTGTATCACGTAAGTTGTATTTACATGTTTGCTCATTTCACATATATTTTCATTTCCCTGTGATTTATGTTTGTACACAGATTACCTGTTCACAAATTGATTTCCAAGTAACTGGGATTTTGCGCATTTCTTTTTTTTTTTTTTTTGGTTTTTTCGAGACAGGGTTTCTCTGTGTATCTTTGCGCCTTTCCTGGAACTCACTTGGTAGCCCAGGCTGGCCTCGAACTCACAGGGATCCGCCTGCCTCTGCCTCCTGAGTGCTGGGATTAAAGGCGTGCGCCACCACCGCCGCTGCCGCCCGGCTGCACATTTCTTTAGTAGGTGGTCCATTCATTAAATTCTATTAAATTCATTGTTGTTGGGGAATATTTTTCAGCAGTTACAGTAACCCCAGCTGCTGAAGCCAGAGGTCTTTTGAGGAAATTTCAAAATTATGTATCCAATTTGTTCACACGCACAGTTCTTTTTAAAATATCTATTCTTTACTTTTTCTTTTTTTTTTAAATGTATGTGTATGTATAGCATGCACACGTGTTTGCATCTGTGGGTGTTCCTGAGTGTGCATGCACATGTGTGTGAGTGTGTGTGTATATGTGAGTGTGTGTGTATGTGAGTGAGTGTGTGTGTGTGTGTCTGTGTGTGTCTGTGTGTGTGTAGGCCCTAGGTTGATGTTGGATGTCTTCCCTGACCTCTCTCCATCTTCTTGGGGTCTCTTGGGTGTGCCTATGTTCCCTGCTACAGAGTCTAGCAGCCAGCTCACTCTCAGGATCCCATCTCTGTAATTCCCAGTCCTGGAATTACAGGCAAACCACCAAGCCTGTTTGCTATTTACATGGACTCCAGACTCTGGACTCTAATTCTCACACTTGCTCCTTGTGCAACAACAGCTTCAAACACTAATCTCTCCCCCCATTCCCTTTACTTACTTACTTACTTACTTACCTACCTACCTACTTACTTACTTACTTACCTACCTATCTACCTACCTACCTACCTACCTACCTACCTACTTACTTACTTACTTAGCTACCTTCTTACTGAGACAGGATCTCACTACATAGTCAAGGCTGGCTTCAGACTCCTGGAGACCCACCTGCCCGTGTTCCCTAGTGCTGCAAAGAAAGGCATACACCACTGTGCCCAGCTCCTCTCTATATAGTTGGTACCTTCTATCTTTCATGGAATTGTTCC
Source organism: Peromyscus attwateri (assembly GCA_902168425.1). NCBI lineage: Eukaryota > Metazoa > Chordata > Mammalia > Rodentia > Cricetidae > Peromyscus > Peromyscus attwateri. The sequence continues at coordinate 38,452 of CABHPP010143432.1, forward strand.
ATCTTATTTAATTACCAAATTTTTACCACATAGCTAAAGGGGTCTTGAACACCTGATCCTCCTGTCTCCACCTCCCAAGTGCTGGGATTATAGGTCTGTGCTGCCATGGCTACTGCAAATAACATTTAATCTTCTTTAATTTCGTCAAGGGTTCTTGGCAAGTAGCTGCCTGAGTCCACAGACAGTGTTGGACTCTATCACACTGCTTAAATGCCTTAAATGCGTGTCAAACTCTGTGGCCATGACTGCTGGCAAAACCAGTACAAATTTCCCTTCTTTATTCACAGTTGAATATGAAGAGAATTTAAACTCACCATAGAGCTCGGCAACCTTAGCATACAATCCTTAGTAAGTTGAGAACACTCACCTTTTTGCTTTGAAGCAATACTCTGGATTCTCAGGCATGTCTGAATTGCCGGTCTTGCTATTCTCACACCTCTGAACCCTTATTAAGTAAAATGAAGATTGCTTGAATACAAGAATTGTACCATGACAGTTGATCTGGAAGCCAAGAGAACCACTTACTGACCGACCGACAAGTATGTAGCATATTTGGTGCAGACACCCTGGACTGAGGATGCTTCATATTCAGGCAGATGGAGCAGGGTGGTAGGATGTTTTATCAGAGCACTCAGAACAGTATGTGATTTGAAATTTACGAATTGCTGACTTCTGTAGTTTTCCCTTTGCTATCTTTAGACCATGTTTGGTTGTGGTAACTGAAGCAGCAGAAAGCAAAACCTCTAACTAATAAGGGGAGTGGGAAGAATGGATATGTTTTCAATCTATTTAAATGCCCAATGGCTACATGTGGGGCTGGGGATGTGGCAAGTGTCCCATGCACTCTGGAAAAGACCACTGTTTTGTGCCGGGTTTGATACAGTGCTTTCTAACTACCCAAGTGGGGGGAGCCTGTTGATAACAGCCTTCTGTATTCTTTATACGTGATTATTCTTGAGTGAGATTTGATACTTTGTTTCTTTCACAGAATTTGTTCATTGTATCTAATTATCAAATTTCACTATTGTAGCTAAGGCTGGTCTTGAACTCTTGATCTTTCAGTTTTGAGATGAGAGAGGCAGAGTCCATTTTCATTTGTTCTTGTCTGCCCTTTCACATGGAGCTCCGTAGATTTCCAGCCTTACATACACAGCTGAAATTTACTTATTCTTTTCAGCTTGCTTTGTGTTTCTTTTTCTTTTCTTTTTTTTTTTTTTAAGAATTTTGCTGTCTAACCCACAATACCCTTGAATATATAATCAGCTGCTTTAGCATCTTGAATGCTACGTGTATGTATTTTACTATTATTATTACTATACAGTTGGATTTTACTATACAGTTAGATTTTGCCTATTTTAGAAACTTCATAATCCCTTCTTATTTTTGTGTCAACTAGTCTGTTATTTAAAAGGATTAAAAAATTTTACATCCTTTTATATTTTCTGACATGATTATAACGTCTGTCACTCTTCATCCTTTGTAATGACATGACTTTCCTTCAATGTGCATGTACTTTTGCAAGTCTAGAGTTTGAAGTTCACTATTTTTTATTTGTTTGTTTGTTTGTTTTTGTTTTTCGAGACAGGGTTTCTCTGTGTAGCTTTGCGCCTTTCCTGGAACTCACTCTGTAGCCCAGGCTGGCCTCAAACTCACAAAGATCCACCTGCCTCTGCCTCCCATGTGCTGGGATTAAAGGCGTGCACCACCACCACCCGGCAGTCAGCTGTCTTTTTTGAGTAACTTCTCAGGGGCTGCATTCCTGAAGAGAATTGGCTCTCAATAGCTTCTCAGTTAGGGGTAGGACATCATGAGCCCCTCCCCAATCCTGCCTTCCAGGTGCTGGGATTCCAGGAATGGCATGCCCTGCCACTTCCAGTCTTTGGCTTTATTTTAAAGAAGTTATCTCCTAGTTTTGTCTAGGCTCTTCAGTTATTTCTGTCATGAGTTCATTTGCTCTATTCTATAGTTGCTATCTGAGGTCCCACCTTTCCTTATAGAAAACAACGAACCATTTGCCTATCAACATTTGTGGAAAAATGTATGCTTTCCACTCAGGTTTGAAATGTCACATTTATGTCTCAATAAATACACTGATCTGTTTCTGATTTTTTTTTTTTGGTGGTCTTCTTATTTCACATTATGTACAGTGGAAATGAATGGTTGAAACCATCACCAAAAAAATGCCTTCCTTCTTCCTTCCTTCCCTCCCTCCCTCCCTCCCTCCCTCCCTCCCTTCCTTCCTTCCTTCCTTCCTTCCTTCCTTCCTTCCTTTCTTCCCGTATTCTATAGACTAGATCATTCAAGTATGGGGAAAATCTTGCCTCACATGTTGGCCTAAGATGTTCATACACCGCTCATGAGAATTCAATATAGTGCTAACTTGGTAATAGAAGCCTCAGCTACACCTTAAAAACTCCTTATGCATTTGTGCTTTAATACAGAAATACCATTTCAGGAATTTATCCTGAAGATATACATAAAACCTAAAGATTTATACATGTAATATTTATTACATTATCTTATTTGGAAAATACTGAAATGAGATAATTGTCCCCATATGGGAGATGGTTGAACACACTATTACACACCCACACAATAGCAATGGAAAATTGTGAGGCTAAAAAGAACAATTAGATCTCTATGAAACTCACAAGATTTCTGTGAAACATAATTAACCAAAAGGTGTGAAGTTAGAAGTGATTATGTGATTACAATACTATTTGTAGAAGGAAAAAATTCAAATTTAAATGTGCATCAAAACAAAATACAAAAGATAACTTAATAAACGTTGGATACAATGCTCTATATTTTTTTAATAGGATAGAGAGGTGGGAATAAAGAACCAAAGAAGTCTTGAACTTTGCTTGGTAACTAGTGACTTGCCACAAGTGACATTAAGGTGATGTTTCTGATATTGTATTGCTTGTGTTGAAGAACAGAGCAATTGACATTGATTTTCTTGGGAACCAGAGTTCGCATTGTGGAGGATGGGAGAGATAAAGATGCTGTTGAGGACCGGAAGAATAAATACATACTACTAAAATATTTCCCCACATATGTCTTATTAATTCAAAGGAAGGAAATGACTTTCCAGAGATAAACTGACAAACACTCCCTTAAATAAGAGTTCAGAGTCAACATCATCAATCCCAACACACACTTACATTCACATCCCTTATGATGCAAAAAGCTCCGGAAAGCATATAGTATCATTTCTTCAATATATCTGCCAAAAAACTGGGTAATCTGCCTCTGCTAATAAGGAGTTATTGGACATACTCAAGTTGAAGAACACTAAAACTGCCCCACCATATTATCCAAAAATATTACAGTCATGGAGCACAAGAGGCTGAGAAACTCCTTCAGATTAAGGGAAATGAAAGCGGCATAATTAAATGCAGTTCTGTTCTTATGAGATCCTGGATTAGGGGGAAATGGGAGAGTTTAAATGTTGATTTGTACTACATAACAACATTATGTTAAATTTCCTGTCATTTGTAAATAAACTAACTGCACTATTATAAGATGAAATATTGTTCTGGTTCAGAAGCTCTGTGTACTGAAATGTCTACCTGAAAATGGGTATGACATATTCCTCTTCCTCTTAAGTGGTTCTTTTCCTCTTAAGTGGTTCTAGAAGTATTAATAAAATTATGTATGTCTATATTATGTCATAGAGATACATATGAGCACACACACATATATACACACACATATGTAGAGAGAGTATACTTTTTAAAAGATGTAGGAGAAAAGGCTAAAAGTAGCTGAATGGGTTTTTAAAGTGTAGGTCATAAGAATCATAAGTGTCACGTGGTCACAGATCTGGGCTCAGAACTTTTCACTTATGGAGAAAGTAGCTTATTGTTTCAAGGCACTTTGTGTGTCCAGGGAGCAATCAATTAATGCCCAGAGGAGCCAGGCATCTGGTTGCTAAACCAAAACATGGTGTAGACACTACGTTAGGATAATGGGAGCCTGGTGAAAAACAGAAACTATTTTATGTGCATTTGTGTTTTTTTCCTGCATGTATGTCTGTGTGAGGGTGTTGGGTCCCTGGAACTCGAGTTACAGACAGTTGTAAGCTACCATGTGGGTGCTGGGAATTGAACCCAGGACCTCTGGAAGAGCAGTCAGTGCTCTTAACCACTGAGTCATCTCTCCAGCTCTAGAAACTATTTTAAAGATTTGAGAATCCAGAGTTTCAACCCAGTTGCTGGGCAAATATTAAACACCTTCTAATGTAAAATGTTGATTTCTCTCACATGGCTGGTTCAAAAGAAGGAATTAGTACAGTCATTGGGGGACATAAATATGGTTATGTAAGTCTGAATTGAAATAAATTATGGAAACTAACATAGTTATGTGAGTAAGGAAAATTCAATATGAAAAACTGTTAATTGTAGGACTGAGGAGATGACTCAGTGGATTAAAGCGCTTGCTGTGCGAGGGTGAGGACCCAAGTTCCAATCCCCAGAACCTATGTAAAAGCCCTCCTACAGAGAGATGAGGCAGACAGGCAAGTCCCTGTAAGGTTACAGGCCAGCTAGTCTGGTGTTAGTGATGGAAAAACAACAGAGACCTTGTCTCAAACAGAGTCAGAGGTGTAAGACCAACAGCCGAGGCTGCTCTCTAGACTCCACAGGTATGGAGTGTGTGTGTGACCATGTTCACACACCCGAATGTGCGTGTGCACCCCGACACACACAGCTATTCCGTTAGAGGATTAGCATCACGAGGGATTGGCAGTAAGAAGAGAACTCTAAAGAATACAGAACTACCTGATTGGGTGAGTACTGTTTTGTGGTGTGGACATGGGCGAGGCAGCGCTCCACAGCCAGACTGCTGGGTGGAATGGGCAAGGCATGGTTGACTGGAGCCTAGGACTCATTGTGAGGCCATACCAGTAGAACTTGCTACAAATCTCCCGAGTAGAGACTTCCAAGGACAGTGGTTCCCAGTGTCTCACTAGACTATCCTGTGACAAGATCTCCCGAGATGCATCCTAGGGGCCGCTGCTGGCCACTGGGTGCTGCTGGCTGCAGTATGTTGCTGAAGCCTTATATGGGAGCAGCTGGGCACCCTTCAGGAGCCATGTTCTGGGGAAACTCTCTAGACTGCCAGAGCTTGCCAACCTGCCTCATCGGGCCCAGGAAGTCAAAGCCTTTTCTGTCACAATGCCATATTATCATCTTCTATTGTGATACTTTTACATTGTACTAGTGGGGAAAAATAATGGGCCCAGATACGTGTTCATGGTGCTGTCAAGAGTACCCACTTGAAGCTGGTGATAATAAATACGGTGGCATAGGTTAAACATACAAAATTTGGGCTTGGGGATTTAGCTCAGTGGTAGAGTGCTTGCCTAGCAAGCGCAAGGCCCGGGGTTCGGTCCTCAGCTCTGGAAAAAGAAAAAGAAAAGAAAAAAAGGAAAGGAAAGAAAAAGAAAAGAAAGAGAAGAAAGAAGAAAAAGAAAAGAAAAAAGAAGAAAAGAAAAGAAAAAAGAAGAAAAGAAAAGAAAGAAGAAAAAGCACACAAAGTTTAAGGTGTGTGCAAATTGCCATTGGGAAATAATTCTCTGGAAAGAGATAATCTCAGTCATCTAGTGGCTAGGTAGCAGAAATGATGCATACCATCATAGGAGGAACTGACACCGTGAATCCTTAGGTTACATCCTTCCAAAAACAGATGCCTGAGAGAGTACATGAATGGTCTACCTTCAATCCTGTGACTACCATTTGATTGGGATATCATGATCTGTGGCTACATAATGACTGTGAGAAATGGGGAGTGGGACTTTGTCTTTCCACCATTTCCCCTAGGTGAAGGTGCATTTATGAGAAATTTCAATAGATCCTGGGCAAAGAAAACCAATGGCAACTTTTGAGGATAGCATATGGTATATGAGTCCAGTAATTAATACATACTTTCAAATGGCCTGAAGTCTATTAATCATTACTTAATTTTTAAATGGTTGAAAAAAATAGCCGTAAGTGAAGTCTTATTGAAACACAGGTCTGCTTCTTTAATCACTGTCCATGGTGGCGGACATCCATGCTACTATAGCAGAGTTATAGCTATGACAAAGACTTTAGTCCCCAAAGGTTGAGGGGTAGATAACTGAGCCCTTTATAGAAAACATCCATATTCCCCTCCAAATATTTAACAGTCTTTCTTCTCAAAGTGTGTTGCATAGAACAGCAGGCCAAACTTGGCCCCACACTTCAGAGCTACTGAGTATATACATCTACATGGTCACCAGAGGACTCAGGCATATGCGAAGGACACTGATTCTCAGGCAGGCTGATTTATCCTATGTATGTGCGAGGCACTGTGCTCATTTGTTTTAGGGTCTCACTATTGTCAAAGGTCATAGATGCACTAAAGATATCTTAGATTAACAAAAAACAGGTTTCTTTGCAAGAATAGTATAGAAGGAATGAAGTTAAGGGAGAAAGAGAGAGAGAGAGAGAGAGAGAGAGAGAGAGAGAGAGAGAGAGAGA
>CABHPP010143432.1:44964-63365 GCA_902168425.1 Peromyscus attwateri
AGAGAGAGAGAGAGAGAGAGAGAGAGAGAGAGAGAGAGAGAGAGAGAGAGAGAACAATCTGACTCTAATGCTATATGTGGGAGATTCTTCTCATCAGGGCTATCACACAGTGGTGAGCACATGAGACCTGTACTAGGAAGCATAAATGACAGCGATGAGCAGATCCAAGGGTACCTTTCTACAGATGCACAGAGACACGAATCATTATCTAAGCCTAGTGTGAGAAGCAGTGCCTTTGATCAGGGGGTGATTTTCTAATTTCTTTTTTCTTCTATTTTTCTTTTATCAAATATAGACCTTTTTTCATACAATATATTCTGACTATGGTTTCCTGTGGTGAAATATTGTGTACCCTAATAAAATTTGTAAAAGATCAGAGAGACAAAGGAGCAAGCCACTGCCACGTCTTACCTTTAGGACTCCTCAGCCTGAAAAGCCTCTAGTTCCTGTCTCCTCACACCTTATATACCTTTCTCTGCCCAGCCATTACTTCCTTCTTAGTGCTGGGATTAAAGGCATGTGTGCTTCCCAAGCAAAGGCATGAGATCTCAAGTGCTGGGATGAAAGGCGTGTGACTGCCAAGTATTGGGATTAAAGATGTGTGCCATCAATGTCTGAGTCAATCTCATGTAGTTCAGGGTGGCTTTGAACTCACAGAGATCCAGACAGATCTCTGCCTCCCAAGTGCTGGGATTAAAGGTGTGTGCCACCACTGCCTGGTATCTACGTTTAATCTAGTGGCTTGTTCTGTTCTCTGATCTTCAGGAAAATTTTATTAGGGTACACAATATATCACCATCCAATAACTTCTCCAAAGTTCCTCTCCACTTCTCCTCCAGTCTGGATCCACACCCTTTCTGTTTCTCCTTAGAAAAACAACAGATATCCAATGAGTAAAACCAAAATAAAACAAGATAAAACAAATTGGAATAGTACAAAACAAACAAAAGAAAAACAGTCAAAGAAAAAGCACAAGAAACATAGATAGATACAGAGACATACATGTTTACACACACAGGAATCCCATAAAAACACAAAATTGGAGGCCATAATATATACTCAAAAGACCTGTAAGGTTAAAAAAAAAATTAAAGTCCTGACAAAACATTGTGTAGTGGTTTGAATAGCAATGGCCTCCATAGGCTCATATATTTAAAAGCTAGGTCATTAGAGAGTGGTGTTACTTGATAGGGATTAGGAGGTGTGGCCTTGTTGGAGTATGTATAGCCCTGTTGCAGGAAGTATATCATTATGGGTGGGCTTTGAGGTTTCAAAAACTCAAGCCAGGTCCAGTGTATCTCTCTTCCTGCTGCCTGTGGATCTGGATATAGAACTCTCAGCTACCATGTCTGCCTGCATGCTGCCATGCTCCCCACCTTGAGGATAATGAACTAAGCCTCTGAAATTGTAAGCAAGCCCTAATTAAATGCTTTATTTTATAAGAGTTGTCATGGTCATGGTGTCTCTTCACAACGGTAGAACAATAACTAAGACACATTATGAGACAAAGAACTTCGAAGATGCCATTTCAGTTCATTTGGTGTTGGCCATCTACTGCTGGGCATAGAGCCTTCCCTTAAGAGTGGTTGGTATCCACAGTGAGATTCTGTTGAAGAACTAATTTTTAATTTGTGAGTGGTTATCAGTTGGAGATAGCTTCTGGCTTAGGGATGGAGACTTGTGTCTACTTCTCTCAGTTCTGTGATCCCATCTGGTGAAGACATGTACAGGCCCTGTTCATGCTGCCACTGTCTCTGAGTTCATATGTCCATGAGTTCTGTTGTGTTTAGAAGGCCTTGTTTCCTTGGTGTCCCCCATACACTTTGACTCTTACACACTCTCTGCCTTCTTTTCTGGAGAGCTGCCTGGGTCCTGAGGGGAGGGATTTGATGGAAACATCCCATTTAGGACAGAGTGTTTTTTTTTTTTTTTTTTTAGTTTTTCGAGACAGGGTTTCTCTGTGTAGATTTGCGCCTTTCCTGGAACTCACTTGGTAACCCAGGCTGGCCTCGAACTCACGGAGATCCTCCTGTATCTGGCTCTGCCTCCCGAGTGCTGGGAGTGCGCCACCACCGCTCGGCAGGACAGAGTGTTTTAAGGTGTTTTGCTCTTTGCATATTATCGATCTGTGGGCCTCTGTATTTGTCCCTTTCTACTGCAGGAGGAAGCTTCTCTGATGATGGCTGAGCAAGACACAGGCCTATGAATATAGGAGAATGTCCTTAAGATACATTTTATTGCTACATTCCTTTAGCAGAACAGTAGTATTTGGTTTTTTCCTAGTTCCTTGGACCTTTTAGTCTCAGGTTCTTGGCCACCCAATAAGTGTTGGGCCTGGGTTCCAACTCATGGAGTGGGCCTTAAATCCAATCAGATATTGGTTGGTTACTCCCACAAGTTTTGTGCCACTATTGCATGAGCAAATCCTGAAGGCAGGTCACTATTATAGATCGAAGGGTTTGTAGCTAGATTGTCATTCACCTTTCTTCTTTGGTAGCAAGCAGAGTAACTTCCAGGATCAGAAACACTGGTCTATAGGGATGAAGGCTCTATGTAGATGCCAGCTCAACTTCTGTGTATTCAGAAAGTTGTGTAGGTATTCTCTTCAGTAATAGGGCCTTACTAATACATACCATATTTGTCTTTCTAGGTCTGGTTTACCTCACTCAAGATGATTTTTTTCCAGCTCCAACCATTTACCTGTGAATTTCATGATTTCATTTTTTTTTTAAAATAGCTGAGTGGTACTGTAAACGTACCACATTTTCTTTATCCATTCATGTACTGACAGATATCAATGCTCTTTCAAATTTCAGGCTATTATGAATGAGGCAGCAATGAAGATGGTTGAACAAGTGTCTCTATAGTGGAATGAAACATCCTTTGGATATATGCCCAAGAGTGGTTTAGCTGGTTCTTGATGTAGATTGATTCCCAGCATCCTGAGGAACTGCCACAGCCACATTGATTTTCATAGTGGCTATACAAGTTTGCACTCCCACCAGCAATGGATGAGTGTTCCCCTTGCTCCACACCCTCACCAGCATGAGTTGTCATTGGTTTTATTGATCTTGGCCATTGTGATTGGTATAAGATGAAATCTCAAAGTAGTTTTGACTTGCACCTCCTTGATGACTAAGGATGTTGAACATTTGTTTAAATGCTTCTCAGCCATTTGTGTTTTTTCTTTTGAGAATTCTTTGTTTAGATCTGTATTCCATTTTTCAATTGGGTTTTTTTCTTGATGTCCAGTTTTTTGAGTTCTTTATTTATTTCAATTATTAGCCATCTAGTGGATGTGTAGTTGGTACAAATCTTTTCCCATTCTGTAGTTTACTACTTTGTCCAAATGATGGTGTCCTTTTGACATACAGAAGCTTTCCAGTGTCATGGGGTCCCATTTACTAACTGTTGATCTTAGTGCCTGTGTTAAAGGTGTTCTATTCAGAAGACTTTTCTTGTGCCAATGAGTTTAAGACTATTTTCCATTTATTTTCTGTTAGATCTGGTGTACCTCCCTTCTGTTGAGGTCTTTGATATATTTGGAGTTGTTTTGTTCAGGATGATAAAGTATGGATTTGTTTGCCTTCTACATGCAGACAGTTTGCTTAGCACCATTTATTGAAGTTGCTGTCCTTTTTCCAGTGTGTATTTATAATTTCTTTATTGAAAAACAGGTGTTCATAGGTGTGTAGACTTATTTCTGGGTTTTAGTTCTATTCCATTGATCAATATACCTGTTTTTGTGCCAAGATCATACTGTTTTTATTACTATAGCTCTGTGTGGGTCTGGGATGGTGATACCTCCAGCAGTTCTTTTATTATTAAGGATTGTTTGAGCTATCCTGCTGTGTGTGTGTGTGTGTGTGTGTGTGTGTGTGTGTGTTCCCATGTAAAGCTAAAAATTGTCCTTCCAATATCTATGATGAATCATGTTGGAAATTTTACTGGGATTGCATTGACTCTGTATACTTTTTTTTATAAGATGACCATTTTTGCTATATTAATCCTACTGATCCATGAGTATAAGAGATCTTTCCATCTCCTGATATCTTCTTCAGTTTCTACTTCAATGGCTTAAAGTTTTTATCATTTACATCTTTCATGTGTTGGTTAGAATTACCCCAAGATATTTTTTTGAGGCTACTGAGAAAGATATAGTTTCCGTAATTTTTTTTCTCAGTCTATTTATCATTTGTATATAGGAAAGTTGTTGATTTTTTGTTTGTTAATTTTGTATCCTGCTACTATGCTGAAAGTGGGTTTTTTTTTGTTTGTTTGTTTTTTGTTGTTGTTGTTGTTGTTTTTTTATCAGCGGTAGGAGTTTCCTGGAGGAATCTTTAGGGTCACCTACATATACAATCATATCCTCTAAAATTAAAGATACTTTGACTTCTTCCCTTCCTATCTGTATCCTCTTTATTTCCTTCAGTTTTCTTATTGCTCTAGGCAAGACTTCAAGTACTATATGAAATAGGTATGGAGAGAGTGGACAACCTTGTCTTGTCATGATTTTAGTGAATATTGTTTGAGTTTCTCTCCATTTAGGTGGATGTTGGCTGTGTGCTTCCTGTAAATTGCCTGATTATTTTGAGGTGTGTCCCTTGTATCTCTAGTTTCTCCCGGACTTTTATCATGAAGAGTGCTGACTTTTGTCAAAGGCCTTTTCTGCATCTGATGAGATGATTATGTGGGTTTTGTCTTTCATTCTGTTTATATGGTAGATAACATTTATTGATTTATGTATGTTTAAACATTCTTGGCATTCTGCGCTGAAGCCTACTTGATCATTTGATGTGTTATTGGGTTTGCTTTCTAAGTATTTCATTTGAGAACTTTTGCATCTATGTTCATAAGGGAAATTGGTCTATAATCCTCTTTCTTTGTTGTATCTTTATGTGGTTTTGTTGTCAGGGTAATGATGGCCTCATAAAACTTATAAAACTAATTGGGCATTATTCCTTCTGATTCTATTTTGTGGAATAATTTGAGGAGTATTGGTGTCAATTCTTTGTAAATCTGGTAAAATTCTATGCTAAAACATCTCTCTCTAGGCTTTTTGTTGTTGTTGGGAGATTTTTAATGGCTGCTTCTATTTTACTAGGGCTAATAGGTCTGTTTAAATTGCTTATCTGATCTTGATTTGACATTGGTTGGTGGTTTATATCAAGAATATCTCTTTTTTTAAGATTTTCCAATTTGAGGGAATGCAGGTTTTTAAAATATGTCCTTATGGTTCTCTGGATTTCCTTGATATCTATTGTTATGTGCCCGTTTTGTTTCTAATTTGTTAATTTGGTTCTTCTCTCTCCATCTCTTTTAGTTAATTTAGCTAAGAGTTGGTCAATCATCTTCTCAAAGCACCAACTCTTTGTTACTTTGAATATTTGTATTTTTAAAAATTTATTTATTTTTATTTATTGATTTTAGTACTGAGTTTGAATTCTTCTTGATAATGTCTCCTCCATTTGTACACATGGGTAGAGTGGGTCAAAGAAATGATCACCAACTACGGCAGCCTCAGAAGTGGACCTGCCAGCTCATTCAATGGCCCTGTGTTTGCCAGGTAATCCTGGGCCAGCACTATGCCATGGGAGTCGCTGAGTCCTCCTGGTTTTCAGGGTGTCTGTTTCTCCTTTTTTTTTTTTTTTTTTTTTTTTTTTTTTTTTTTTTTTTAGTAAAATAAGGTAAATGATAGCAATAGTAGCTATTTGTCAAGGGCCTCCTGTGCTAGGCACTTTTATCTATCTTTAGCCTTATAGCCACCTCGTGTACTAACAGTGTAGCTGACTCGGGGTTAGAGATGAAGAGACCAAGGTTTACTACTCCTTTTGGGTGTAATTCCTTCTTTTTGTTCTCAAGCTTTCAGGTGTGCTGTTAAGTTCCTGATGCGAGCTCTCTCTGGCATTTTTATGTAGGCCTTTAGTGCTATGAACTCACCTCTTAGAACTGCCCTCACTGTGTTCCGTAAGCTTGAGTATGTTGTGTAATCACTTTCATTCTGTTCTAATAATCTTTCATTTCTTTCTCAGTTTTTGTCTTGACCTATTTTTTATTCAATAATGAGTTGTTCGGTTTCCACAAGTTTTTAAATATTTTGTTGTTTTTGTTGGTGGTGCTGTCCAGCTTTAATCTGTGGTGATCCGATAGGATTCAGGGAGTTATTCAATTTTTTTTTGTATCTGTTGAAACTTGCCTTGTGTGGTCAGTTTTGGAAAATTCCATGTGGTGCTAAGAAGAAGGTATATTCCTTTGTGTTTTGGTGAAAAGTTCTGTAAATATCTCTTAGATGAATTTTCTTTTTATGTCTGTTAGCTCCAGAATTTCTGTTTAGCTTTTGTCTGAATGATCTGTTTATTGGTAAGAGTGGGTTATTGAAGTCATCCACTAATCACTATGTGAGGGTTAATATGTGATTTAAGCTGTAGTACTGTTAATTTTAGGAATTTTGGTACCCTTATATTTGGTGCATAGATGTTAAGAATTGCAGTATTCTCTTGGTGGATTTTTCTTTTGATGAGTATGTAAAGTCCCTTGCTATATCTTCTGATTAATTTTGGTTTGAAATCTATTTTGTCAGATATTAAAATGGTTACTCCAGCTTTGTTTTTATTTCCATTTGCTTGAATATCTTTTTCCATCCTTTAACCCTGAGGTGATATCCATTATTGATATTAAGATGTGTTTCTTGGATGCAACAGAGAGATGGATCTTATTTTTTAATCCATCTGTCACCTTGTATCTTTTCACTAGAGAACTGAGACCATTGATACTGAGAGTTATCAATGAGTAGCATTTGTTGATTTATGTTATTTTGTTGTTGTGGTGTGGAGTTTTTCCCTGTATTTTGACTTGCTCATCTGAGATTATTTATTCCTTGTGTTTCCAGGGGTGTGGTTAACCTCTTAATGTCGAAGTTTTCCTTCTAGTACCTTTTGTAGGACTGGATTTGTAGATAGGTACAGCTTAAATTTTGTTTTATCATGGAGTATCATTCTTTCTCCATCTATTTTGATTGATAGTTTTGCTGGGTATAGTATTCTGGGCTGGCTGTGTTTTTTTAGAGTTTGTACTTCCTAAATTTTTTATTTTTAGTGTTCCCTCAGTTTAGATTTTCTTTTGATTCTATTTCCATTTTCATGTCTTGAACAGGTTTCTTTATTTCATTCTATTGTTACTGTTTTGTTTTTCAATAATAGATTTATTCATATCATCCCTTAAGGACCTCTAACATATTCATACAAGCTATTTTGAAGCCCTTGTCCTGTGCTTCAGCTATGTTGCAAGTCTCAACAGGGCCCCCTGTGGTAGGGTTCTGGGCTCTAGTGAAGCGATACTGTTCTTGCTGTTATTGTGTTTTTATGCTGGTGTCTAGGTATCTGGGTTTGGGATGATTGTACTTTTAGGTGCGGATATCTGGTCTTGTCTTTGTTGGGTGGTGTTTCAAACCTTGGTTTCTGTTTTTCCTCTCTGGTTCTTAGCCGAGTATGGAGGTTGTGGGTTGCCTGGAAGGGAATGCTTCTGAGATCCCGTCAGGCGTCACCAATGGGGGTCCCAGGTAAAATGCGTTTCTAGGTATTGTCACTTGACACCAGGGAATGGGGATGTGCTTGGGGAGGAAAGAGGCTGAGAGGGTTCGAAGGAAGGAACAAAGCAGGGTGTGCCACTGGGGTCTACACGGAACCCCGGGAATCGGGACAGAGAGAAAGGAGAGGCTGCAGCAGTTGAGAATGAGACTGGGAGATTGGGATTGGAGGAGAGGAGGAAGAGTAGAGATTGCCTAGTTGGTCTTACGGCCAGTGTAACTTTCTAATTTCTATTGAGGCCCATGGTGGATGAGGAGGCAGAAACTCCATCAGACAATAGTAGCCATCTGTGACTTTGCCCAAATACAAGGGAGGTTTATCCCATACCTACTTCCTCCTCTCCAATGCAGCGCTGGTTCTCATTCTAGGTGATAGTAACAACAAATTAGACCAGTTGTTCATTATGTCACACGACGTTTGACATTTCAACATTAAACATCTTGCTGTTAAACCATTCTTCTGCTTTTCCATATCACATACTAACTAAAGCTGTCTCAATAGTTTCTCAGGCCCACAAGGATCTGCCTTGAATATTCTACCTATGAGTAAAACCCAACTTGCAATTGAGTTAGATACCCTATGTTTCTTCCTTTTATATTGTAGCTGCTGAAAGTGGCTAAAAATTTAATTACTGTGCAGAATGCTTGTATTTTGTGTTTATGCTAAAAAATAAATGCTCCTGTGTGTACACAATAGTATTGACTACAATGTCAATGGGTAAATGGCCTATGATCTTACCATCCTTGCACACTAATAAAGCAGTGTACCACAGTTTCACAATTGCTGATAGAAAATACATGACTCCTGAGTAAAAATCAAAGAATGTCCTTATTGAGTACACAGCAAAGACATCAGCATATCCACTGTCAGGTCCCTGCCTCCACATCAAGTCCAGATGAGTCCAGAGGAATTCCTACACAGGCCATAGGTTGTGCTCAGGAGAGGAGGGGCCCTGCCCAGGCTTCCCCATTGTTCCACAGGGAGATATGTTCATCTTCTAAGACTGTCAATCATGCCAGCATCCATGAAAAGTTAGTTGGAAATAAAAGGAATCTGTATCTCTACTTGAATATATGCAAAGTCAGAGAGAAATGACTCCCAATATTACATAGATTCGGGAGAATATTCAGAAACTTTCTAAGGCTCCTATATAATTTTTCAATGTGTAAGTAAAAAACTATCTCTCTTTTAAATCAATTGCTGCTGTTGTTGATGTTTTGGAAGAGGTCTTATGTACCCCGGGCTAACTTCACACTTTATATGTAGGCCAGACTGGCCTTGAACTCTTGATCTTCCCTCCTGAGTTCTGGATTACAGGTGTCTGGCACCATGCCTAGCTCTTATGCATCATCCACCACAGCTAAATGCTAAGAAAGTTTCCAAAATTTTAAAATGAAGAGTGGAAAAAAAAATTCTGGGCCTCACATTCCCCTTCAGATATCCTGCTTATCTTTCTCTCTAAACATTACCTATCTCTCTCAGTCTCCTGTTTACCTTTCATTTTCTATGACTCTCTGCTAGTCCACTGAAATGGCTCCTGTTGAAGATATCAGTGATGCTCAGCCTGCTTAAGTCAAAAGTCAGTTCTCAGATCTCTTAATTGATTTCTCAGCAATATTGGCAAAGTTACAATAATC
This sequence comes from Peromyscus attwateri, assembly GCA_902168425.1. NCBI lineage: Eukaryota > Metazoa > Chordata > Mammalia > Rodentia > Cricetidae > Peromyscus > Peromyscus attwateri. The sequence continues at coordinate 54,188 of CABHPP010143432.1, forward strand.
TTGAAATGTGGGTTTTACTTGGCATCCAAATCCTCCTGAAATCTCCCCAAATTACTGGCTGCTTCCCTCTTTTATATCTTCTTTGCCCACTCTTTTTTTTTAATGATTTATTTATTTTTATTTTATGTGCATTGGTGTTTTGCCTGCATGTATGTCCGTCTGTGTGAAGGTGTCAGATCCCCAGTAACTGGAATTAAAGTCAGTTGTAAACAGCCATGTGAGTGCTGGGATTTGAACCCAGGTCCTCTGGAAGAGCAGCCAGTGCTCTTAATTACTGAGCCATCTCTCCAGCCCCCTTTGCCCACTCTTATATGATCTCATTATGTCTGGTGGCTTCAGGTCCTGTGCCCACTCTGATGACATCTGGCTGAATTTCTGTAGCCTAAGCTCATGCCATCATCGGAGGTTTTATACAGGACTGGATATCTACTTTTCCTTTTAGATGCCTAAATTTTTAATCTGTTAATCACCTCCCCAACATGCTCCATAGAACCCTTCTCGTGGAGTCTTGCCTACTTCAGTAGAACGTATATCACTTGACCTCGGAGCCATGACTCGTCATTTCTTTTTCTCAAGTATCACTAACCCCTATGAATTCTACATTCAAAATGCATTAGAAATCTAATCACCAAACCAATACTAATACTCTAATACTAGCTGCTATGGATTATTGCAACAGCCTCCTAAATTGCCACCTACATTATTCTTTATGCAATATTCAATATTTTTTTTTAAATGGGCTGGAGAGATGGCTCAGCAGTTAAGAGAACTTACAGGTTCCCACCTCTCCCCCACCCCCAGACCAGCCCATAACCATCTATAACTCCAGAGGATCCAATGGCTTACCTGACCTCCATGAGCTCCTTTATGCACATGGTGCACATCCATCCACACACATACACACAGAAATATTTAAAATTCAAAAAAAAATCACAATGACTTTTCATCACACTGAATGTAAAGTTGAAGGTCTTCCATAATAAGTAGCCCCATCAATGTGTCACAGAGCCAATCATCATCACTCTCCCTCTCTCCCAACCCCAGCTACAGGAAGTTCTTCTTAGTCCTCGATCCACCCATGTTCTCTGGAAGAACCTTTGCTTTTGAAGCTCCCCGGTGTAGAAAACGTCTTTCCTCCATGTCCGCATGCCCACTTCTGTACTATTTCTACCTTCAAAGCTCAAAACTAGAGAGGGTTTCTCTGAACACTATCTAGCATGTTGCACAATCCACCTATCCCCTCCTCTCTCCTGCTCCTTGTTTGTTTTTCTTTGTGGAACTTAAGGCTGGCAATAGCTGGCTACTGAGTTTCATCAACTCTGAGATTTTATCAGTAGAAACACGTGCTGTTATTACACACAACCTTCAAGAAACAACAAAAAAAAAAACTCTGACAAATGAAATTGGCGTCTCTCATCACTTACAATTTTTATTTTTTTCTCATTGAAAGTACTGTCTCAGACTTAGTCCTTTTTTTTTTTTAAACAAATCTATTTATTTTTAAAAGGGAGCAAAGACAACTGATGATAGAAACAGGTACTTCAATCAACTAAAAAATGCATTTTTAAAACCATATTGAATATATTTTTTCATGGCTAGCCAGGCTGGCCTCAAACTCACACAAACCCACCTGCCTCTTCTTCCCAAGTACCCAAGTTAGTAACTTTTCCACCTGATTGCCTCAGTATTTTACCAAATTTTAGTTTGAGGAATAAAGAGAAAGTCACATTACAGACAAAAATCACATAACAATATAGTTGTTTGGTTTGGTTTGGTTTATAGGAGGACTTGTTGATTTGCCTTTTGAGACAGAGTCTCACTTTGTAGCCCTGGCTAGCCTAGAACTCACTTTGTAGACCAGGTTAGCCTCAAACTCACACAAATCCATTTGCCTCTGCTTCTGAGTGCTGGGACTGAAGGTGGGCACCACAGTGCTGGCTATTGTGATTTTTATTTTATGCCTACAGGTGGGTTGCCCGAAGGTCCGTAGCGTGCAGGCCTCTTGCCTACGGGTGCCAGAAGAGGACTCTAGATCTCTTGGACCTGGCGTGGTGGTCTTCTGGGAGACAGCAGGTGACTGGTGGAAAATGAAACTCGGTCCCCAAACAGCAGCAAGTGCTCCTAACTGCTGAACCACCGCTCTAGCTCTCAATACAGTAGTTTTAGAATTTCCTTTTAACAAAATTGTCTGATTGTTTTTATGTGCCAAGTATTATTAATAGCAGGGATAGCAATAAGAGGTTGGACCTGTCAAAAATCGAGACTTGTAGGTTTGGGGCCATAACTAAATAGTATTGCTTGTTTTCTATTACAAAGTGAATTGGGACTCCACTAGGAGTCATTTTATACTATTGTCTGTTGCTTATTGGGGGGGGGGGCTGTAAATGGTAAAGCCTGGGGGTTGAGAGCACTGGCTGCTCTTGGAGAGGACCCAGATTCAGTTTCTGGCACCTACATGGTGGCTCACAACCACCCATAAATCCAGATACAGGGTTCTGATTCCCTCTCCTGACCACCATGGGCACTGCATGCACTTGATAGACAGATACACAAAAGCAAAAGCACTCATATGTATAAAGTAAATATTTTCTTTTCTTTTCTTTCTTTTTTTTTTTTTTTTGGTTTTTTGAGACAGAGTTTCTCTGTGTAGCTTTGCACCTTTCCTGGATCTCACTCTGTAGACCAGACTGGCTTTGAACTCACAAAGATCCACCTGCCTCTGCCTCCCGAGTGCTGGGATTAATGGCGTGCTCCACCACCGCCCGGCCATAAAGTAAATCTTTAAAACATACATTTTATTTAATTAGTCTTTTTAAACCCAGGGTAGGTGTGCTATAAGACGTCTCAGATACTTGTCTAATCAAGAAACATGGACTTTTAGTTATAATCACCATGGATGTCGTTCTCATTGAAGGTGCCTGTTTTGAATAATGCGCATGAGAACTAACTAAAGGCTTTGGGTATTTCTAGTAACAGTCTGTGGAAGGGATGGAGAGGTGGCTCATCAGTTAAGAACACTTGACCCTCTTGTAGAGGACCCAGGTTTGGTTCACAAGACCTGTGTGACATCTCAGAACCATCAAACATTTGATAAGACCCCGTCCAAGGGCACCAGGCACTCAACTTAGAAAACACTATCTGAAGGGACGCCAGCCAGCCAGCTTAGCGTGGCAAGGACGGCTCTGGCAGGCCTTGCCCTTCTCCCCCATCCCCTCTGCCTTGCTAAAAACCATTAGACTACATTCTTAAAGCTAGCCACCGAGGTCTAGTCCCTTATTCGGCCACTTCCTCCTCCTGACGCTGACTACCAAGGTCCAGCTATTGAAGTATTAAGTCCAACAATCAAAAGCTTCCTTTGGCTCACCTAATGAACATGCCCAATTAAAATTAAACACCTCATCCCGACACTGGGTTTCCCATTTACCTTTATAAATCGTCATTTGCTTAAGACTTAGTCCTTAATAAAACAAAACAAAACAAAACCCACAACTCATGTATCCTTCATATACACAAAAAGGAAAATAGAAACAAAATAAATCCATTCAGTTACGATTAAAACATCTTCACATTTAGATTAATTTTGATTTACTTCCAGTTGTCAATGCATTTTCCATACACGATTTAAAAAAATGTAACACAGCTTCATTTGCTTGTAGATATCTTCCATTCTTCTAATCTATAAAGTGAGAAGTATGGAATTGTGGTCCTTCTCCAAAGGAGATCCTTTTATCTTTAGTTTCAAATGCCTTGCTCTATTTTTGAGCCTGTCTAGTCTACATAACCATTTTCTTCTTTCAGCCGGAGAAGAATAGCATCTTTTAAAGATATTTTAGACAGTACTTAAGCTTTACTTATTGGTATCAATGGTGTACATAATTTGTATCTGTGGTTCTAAATATCTATGACTCAGCTCCCATAGGAAAATGATTCTAATGACTGTTAGTTGGACAGATGTCATGAGATATATTCCTCTTCCAGAGATGTGAAACTGAAAAGACATGTAGCTTCTAATCATTTAAATACAGAATGTATTTATTTGTTTATCTCCCACCAGAATGTGAGTACTAGGAGGGTAGGGAAAAAGTCCTTTGTCCATTGGTTATCTCTCAGCATATAGAAGAGTATTAGGAAAATACTTCAGTAAGCATAGAAACTCTATACCATGGTAAAGAAATCAATGGGAGAATTTCTGACTCCATTATTAATAGTGACTCTCTGCACATATGTTACAGTTGTGTAGCTTGGTCTTCTTGTGGAACTCCTAACAATGGGAGCAGGGTCCGTCTCTGACTCTGTTACCTGATTTTGGGATCCTTTCCTTCTACTGGGTTGCTTCATTCAGCCTCAATAGGAGAAGAGGTGCCTAGTCTTACTGCAACTTGATATAACATGGTTGGCTGATGATATACATGGAAGGCCTGCCCTTCTCTGAAGAGAAAGGAGGGGGAGTGGATGGGGGTGGGTGGGAGATGGGAGGTTGGGGGGAGGGACTGGGAAGAGAGGAGGGAAAGAGGGGAGAGGAAAAATTAATTCATCAATTAATTAATTAAAATAAGGAAATAGTGACTCTCTAGTACTGACTACTTAAAGTCTCTAGGACAGAAGACTTAGTTGATTCAGTTGGTTACTCTCCAGTGAAAGGGGTCCTGGTGAGGGCAGATACTATTCCAAGGACCTTACATACAAGCAAACCTACTAATCCCAGAGCCCACTGAATTTAAAGACATTGGTAAAGGAGTCAGCTCAAGCATTCAGTCCTAACACAACTTCCTTCCCACTTGGCGCATCAATCCTGGTGGACTTGCTCATATCCGTGTCTGTCATGCTGACTGTGTACACTCATATACTAAGTTTATAAAGGTTTTGGTGTCTTCGGTGGTAATATCAAAGCATATAATATCCCTCTAGTCACTGGCTTGGGGAGGTTTCTGTTCAGTAGATTCTCCACCTCTGTTTATGTGGTCTCATTCTGTTCAAAAGCTCTTTTATTACAGAAAAAGCATAAAAGTCCTTGCATAAGTCAGAACCTAAACCTATGGAACTTTCTCTTCAAAGTCATTTCCCCTGTACATGTCAGGGACTCAGGGCCCGCCTTTCCTCAGAATTTATAGTCTGCCATTCTTGTCAGCCTTCAAGTATTGCTCTGTCCCCATACCTGGAGCTCTGCCACCTGATCTACTCAAGGTATGTTAAGGAAAAACACATGTTGATTACAGTATTTTCTGCCCAAACCTCTCAGTGAAGAATTAAAATTCCTGAACAGCATATGAAGTTGCACAAAAGAAGCCTAGAGATGCACACCATGATTTAGTATGTTAGTTGAATCTTCCCTGGTAAGATGTCACCCAAGAAGGTGGGACCCAGGTCCCTGTTCCAAACTGGATTGCAACACACACACACACATGCATAAAGCAAGATCTGGTTGGAGTTAAGCTGTTGACAAGCCCTAGCTGTTCATGTATAATGTCTTCCTCTGTAAGGCTGTTTCACGTCCTTAGGTGGTATGGGCCTGTCCAAGCCCAGACAAGTGTATTGCAGCCCCAAGTCCAAGGGCTACCAGACATTCCCTATAATTCTTAATATTGTTTCCCATAACCCATACTTTGGCAGAAGATAACATATATAAACTAATCTGATTTCACATATATATTATCTTAATTCCGAAAATAATTGAAGGCAGCTCAGAATAAGGAAGTTATTTAACAACAAACATTGAGACAGGAAGGGGGTTGCTGCTTAACCTGAAAATTCAATTTAGCAAAGTGGTTCATTTAAAACATTCCAGGTAAGCAAGATTTAATCATGTTTTTATGTTTGTATGTGCCAATATAACATTTTCTTCTTACTCATATAATCAAGAGAAATCTTGATTAATTTGTTAAGCTAGAAAAAGTTATGGAGTTGTTTTGTTCTTTAATGAGATAATTAGTTTTCTCCTATATTTTTCTAAAATTTTAGGCATTCACTAAACCACAAAAGTATGTATGAGCAGGCACTGATAGTAACATGAGTTAAATTCCATGACCGGGTTCAATTACTTTAAAAATAAAATACTAATGTTCTACTGAATATGGGAAGAATTCATGTTAACAAGATTTATTTATTTATTTATTTATTTATTTATTTATTTATTTATTTATGGTCTCACTGGCTGGTCTGGGACTTTCTATGTAGACCAGGCTGACTTTAAACTCATAGAGATCTGCCTGCCTCTGCTTCCCAAGTGCTAGGATCAAAGGTGTGTGCCACCACATCAGGCCCAGGATTTTTAAGAATATTAATTATAGATGCCTTTATTTCTCTTTCATATTCACGTATTTTTCATTACTTATTCATTCATAATTTCATAGCTGTACAGAATGCCCTTTGATCATATTTACTCTGACTCTTCTCAACAACCCCTCGTAGATGTCCCTCTACCCACCTCCCGACTTAATGTCCTTCCCTTCTTCCTCCTCCTTCTCTGTGTTTTAAAATATCCCCCGAGTCCAAAATTGGTGTTACTCAAATGTGCATGGGTAGGAAGCCATGTACAGGAGAGTGCTCCACCTCAATGGGGCCATATGGCTGAGGAGAACGGACTCTCCCTCCCTCAGTAGCCATCAACTCTTAGTAGTTCCTTAGCTTAGAGGGGAGGGCTCCTGAGCCCCCCCCCCCCAGTCCATTCTGTCAGTCATTACATGGAATACTACTAGTTTCATCTTGGAAAGGCAACCATGGCTGCTATGAGATTATGAGTACAGTAGCCCTGCAATGTCCAGAAGATACTATTTTGTAGCTGTCCTTGTTATACATTATTAGGCCGTAGCAGGGGCCCTGTGGGTATCCCCAGCATGCAGGGAACCATGCAGCGGCGGCCAGTGATACACAACCCAGACAATGTATCCACATGGAGAGTTTATTATAATAGAGAGATAAAGAGTCAGAGAGACAGAAAGAGGGAGATAGAGAAGAAGGGAGAGAGAAGAGAGAGAGGGGGGTTTGAGGGTGTGCACCTCATGGGAGGGAAGTGGAAGAGAGAGAAGGAAGGGGCGGATTTTCCCTTAACAATAGGCTTTTACTTCAGGGCATAGGGCGGCATCAAGGGGCAGGATCAGAATATTAACGGTCCCCTCCAACCTCTTGCTCTTACACTTGTACTGCCCCTTCTTCCATGATTTTCCATGAGCCTTGAGGTGAGGTTTGGGGGTGATGGAAGGGTGATCAATGTGGCTGGCCACAGGAATATATTATAGAGATTCAGTGTACTAAAGGTATACTTTGACCGGCCAAGGATCTGTGAAAAGGCAAGCCATTTACTGTGAATATTTGGTGTTATCCAGCCTTTAATATTTCAGCTGTCTTCTGCTATAAAATTCTTGCATGCCCAAATATTTCCCAGACCAAGTGGCAAACAGTTGAGCTCCTCAGACCTGCTGAACTTCTAGGTAACTAACTTTCCTGCTGGAGCCAGTACGTGGATAGGTCACATAGGCAAAGACAAGCTGGTGGGAGACACATAGCTTTGTTTCTTGTCCTAATGAAGCTCAGACCATCCTTTTGCCTTGTAACTCTCTAGAGCAACTGACTGAGAACAGAAGAGGTTTTTACAGATCAAGGTGGAAGGTAGAGCAACATTCCTGAGGAGGAGAGAACCATATTCTGTGCCCAAACTCTGTGGCTTCTTCAGCAATAGGGTCCTACCATCAAGTTCTGGTGGGCAACCAAAATAATGATGATACTTTTATTGTTTTAGGAGCATCTGGGCACCATACCTCGCACTGGAGTTTTTGTTTGACAATCTATGGATTGTCAAAGGAGCACTGATCCCAGTATGTGGTAATTCCTTTTAAACTCCTCATATATATTGAGTTATCATATACTGTGTGTATGTGTTGTGAGTGTATGTGTGTGTGTGTATGTGTATATATAATGTTATGTTTTAAGAAGCTTATAAAATAGTAGGTTTCCACAACCTTTTCAAACATCCTTAGTGTTAGTTATTCCTCTCCTTACTCTTCTGCCCTACCTTCTCATCCCCCTCTTCATTTGAACCTCAATATGCTCCTTTCACCCTTCATATTATCTGAGTTCTACTATCCCACCTTCCTTATGATATTTCTTCCATCTCCCACATGATCGCTTTTTTTGTTTCCTAGCTTCTACAGGTACTTCAAGCTAAACTGAGCAATCTAAAGATTTAAAGATAGGGTCTACATAAGAAAGAACATGCAACATTTATCTTTCTGGGCCTGGATTATCTCAATCAGTATAGTATTTTTTTCCATTTCCAACTATTTACTTGCAAATTTCATTTTTGGGTTATATATGTATAAAATTCCATTTCATATACGTATGACATTTTCATTATCCTTTCGTTACTTGTTGAACATATAGTCTGATTCCACTTCTTAGCTATTGGGAATAGAGCAGCAATGAACATGGGTGTCCAAATGTCTCTATGGTAAACACAGACACGTTAGGGAAAATGGCCAGGAGTGCTGGTTCATATGGTAGTTCTATTTCTAGGTTTTTTTTGTTTTGTTTTGTTTTTTTTTTTTGGTTTTTCGAGACAAGGTTTCTCTGTGTAGCTTTGCGCCTTTCCTGGAACTCCCTTGGGAGACCAGGCTGGCCTCGAACTCACAGAGATCCGCCTGCCTCTGCCTCCCAAGTGCTGGGATTAAAGGCGTGCGCCACCACCGCCCGGCGGTTTTTTTTTTTTTAAGATGACTTTAGACTGATTTCCAATGTAGCTTCACAAGTTTGCATTTCCACCATTACATTCACTACACCAATGTGTAAGGATTCCTTTTCTTTCACGTCCATGCCAGTATTTGTCGTTTGTATCTTAGACCTACCTACCCACCCCCTTCTCCATTTATCTTTCTGGGCCTTGATATGCTAGCAACAAACTGCTTTTTCAGTTTGGTGGGCAGAAACATGGAAGTGGTTCTTCCTACTAGATTCCATGGGCCATATGCAAGGAAACTGTGGTAGTTTGAATGTAATTGGCTCCCATAATCTCATAGGGAATGGCACTATTAGGAGGTGTGGCTTTGTTGGAGGGGATGTGGACTTGTTAGAGGAAGTGTGTCACTGTGGAGGTGGGCTTTGAGGTTTCCTATGCTCAGGATACTACCTAGTATCTCAGTCAACTTCCTGTTGCCTGCAAGATGTAGGACTCTCAGCTACCTCTCCA